>JAUEJL010118429.1:0-12018 GCA_032274825.1 Drosophyllum lusitanicum | reverse complement strand
TACCCACTAAACCTTACTGCCAACATGGCTGTTTACTAAATCAAAAACAAAATAAATAGATAAATAAATAAATAAAATATCCAGCAAGCACGTGACCATAAACAATTGATTAAATCCAACACCCACGACCTACAATGAGGCAGTAAGCGATCATTCATGGGAGGAAGCAATGAAGACTGAGTTGCAATCGGTTGAAAAGAACCAGACGTTAAATGAGTGATTTAGGAAGGCTGACTTACTACCTTGGGATAGAAGTACGACAAGATGAAAGTGGAATAGAGATAAGTCAAACCGAATACGCCAAGCGGATCCTCAAGTCGGCTGGAATGTGGGATTGTAATGCAACAAAATGGCCCATGGATCCCAAGTATAGTTTGTCCAAAGATGAGGATGGGGTGCTGGTTAACGCGACGGATTATCACCGGTTAGTTGGATGTTTGTGTTACTTGGTTCATACAAGACTCGGTTTAGCCTATTCGGTTGGTATAGCTAGCCGTTATATGAGCATACCTAAGGAAAGTCACTTGAAGGCAATAAAGCAGATCTTACGATATGTGAAGGGAACGCTGAATTTTGGACTTGAATATTGACGAGTAGGTGGCAGTAAGCTGATTGGTTATAGCGATAGCAGCCACGGTATGGACCTCGATGATCGAAAGGGCCGGGACAACTGGACGGTGTTCTACTTGTCCAACAGTCCAGTTACGTGGTTATCTCAAAAACAACACACCGTGGCATTATCTTCATGTGATGCAGAATTCATGGCGGTGACTGCGGTGGCATGCCAAGCCGCATGGTTGATGAACTTATTGAAAGATTTAACATGTTGGGAAAGTTCGAGTGTAAACACATCGACACTATGTACCATTTCATTTGAGAATGTGTCAAGAAAGGACTCATTTGTGTGGAACATGTAAGTGGTGAGGAACAATGTGTAGACATTTTAACCAAACCATTGCCCGGGGTCAAGTGCAATGAGATGAGAAGTATCTTGGGTTTGAAGGAACCGAGAGAAAAGGATTAGAATTAGAGAGAGAGAGAGGGGGGGGGGGGATGTAACCCTTAATTCTAATGAGTCTCTTGTTTGACTAAGTTTAGTAGGAAGTTTGGTTGTTATTTATCCACATTTATTTTAGGGCATCATGGTAGGAGGTTATGGGGATCACCCTAGGTTGTTTATTTTCTGTTTTCATACCATGAATTGTAAGCTTCTTTAAAATTTAAGAAATATAAAGAGTGAAAATCGTCCCAAACGGTGTGTATTCTTTATTATATATTTTGCAACTGGGCATAGCAGTCGATTCATACTACACTGATTTCCAACATTAATAATTAATTATGCATGGTGTTAAATTTGTGACTGAATTTTTTTTCGTATATGGGGTGCAACCGGTCCCTACTCAAATCATTTTATATTTGTTCTACCTTTGACCAATATTTTCAGGTCCGTCACCAAAAGAATCCGATTCGGAAAAGCGACTTGGAGCACTAGTACTTTCAAATCTCTCTCGACATCCGTAACACATGTTGGAACGTTGATAAAAAGAAATAGAAACAACTTAAACAATTAATATACCTGTATGAAGTTGGAAGCAGATGACACCATAAGATCAGAATAAGAAGGGATATCATATTCTAATCTACGTTTGCCGATGGTGAAGTAAGTAACAGCAAGATCGTTGCTACCTGCAACAACTAAGAAGACGCTATTCGTTAAAATGTCTTGTGTTCTTCCTTCTCCAGATACAGATTTGAGTTTCTTGATGTATTCTTTAAATTGGTTTAGCTGGTCAGCAAATGATAAAACACCCTGACACAATGAGATTAGTTTAAGGTTAATTATGGACACTAACAATAGATAGGATTTGTCATACAAAAACAAACTTGACACGATGACAATTATCGTCACATAAATAAACGTTTTTAAAGTGATTATGAATAAAATAAACTAACTCAAATTGTAGACACGTTACTAAAATAGATTTCTATGTGATTATCCCTAATTGATATTTGTGAACCCAAATACGGGACAAATAATCAATTTGGGAAAGTGTATGAACACGATCAAGAGATTATCCAAGTTGTTGTGAAGTGTTACCCCACATCGGACGAGTATAACTTTGTAATGTGTTCAATAAGTGTCCTGGTTACTATCCAATTGGATTTGAGTTGGAATCCCACAAACTTAGATTGTATTAGAGCTAGGTCTACCCGTGATTACCAAACGTCCACATACACTTCACTTAACCCATAAGTATCCACATGTTTGGCTCAAAGTTTACCGCAAGGGGTTCTGTTAAGTATTACCCCACATCAAACGAATGTAACTTTGTAATGTGCGTAATAAGTGTCCCAGGTTACTACACTCATATATAACAAATTGGTTTTGAGTTGTAACCCCACAAACACTGGAATGAAATTGTAACAAACTAAAGTGCTTTCAGAAAGTTTTGATGGTCAATTACCGTTATCTTAGATGTTTGAGGATCGTATCCTGAGCCACCAGAAGCAAAGCTTACACCAGTTAGAAGATCTTTATCATCAAGGTTTGGATCAAGGTATGCTGGCAAAAGCTCTTTTATTCCTATTTCTTGAACTGTAAAAATAAAAATCAAATTAATATTATCATAAGGTTCTACATAAGGAAACACTTTCAAAAAAAAAAAAATTCAAATAATCACATGGGAATTGGAGGTTTTAGTCAACATGACTTGACAGAAATAACTAAGAAATAACTGCTATAACTTGTTTAAAGTCATAATCTAGACTTAGGATCATTTTAAGTCTCACAAAATATATTTATTTGTATCGGTTTTAAGTAGTGCCCCCATAAGTATAAAACAAGTCTGTTTGTATTAAACATATGTCCGCTCACAAAATCTATTTTCATTTGTATTAACTGCTCACATGTTGGTTAGATGCGTCTATTTGAATTGTCGTGTCGTTTAATTTTAAGAATACACACACATATAGGGTAAGGTTAAGTACATAACAAGCCTTATCATCCAAATCTAAGCCTTTAGATTTGGATGATCAATAGTTGAGATTACGACCGAATATGCATTTTACATAAATCGAATATATAGTTTCTGACACTTTATATAAATTGAATATGTAGTCGTAATCCTAACAATTGATCATCCAAATATAAATGTTGAGATTGACTCTGTAGATTCTGTATTGAATATTGATCCTCTCTCTCTCTCTCTCTCTCTCTCTCTCTCTCTCTCTCTCTCTCTCTCTCTCAGTTCTTTTAAGAACCCTTCTTATTATGAGTAGGTATCTCCACTACCATTTGTAACAACCATTAATAACGTATTAATGACTTTACCCATGTGTGTGTGTATAGGTAAAGTCGTTGACTTCGTTATGTACATGTGTGTATATATACACATACGATTAAAGCCATTGACTTCATTATATACATGTGTGTAAATTCACACAAGTAACTTATATAATATGAATACACCAAAGGTGACGAGAATGATCAAAATGTTTATACTACACCAAGAAAATGTGGAATGTGTTTAGATGAAATAAAATATGAATAGGGTTATCTATATTGATATCTAACGAAGTATGTTTATTTTAATGTAATTATGGTCTTTGGGGTGAGCATTCTCTTTTCTTTGTTAAATTCCGTCTTACCAAACGTACAAGACCGACTTCTTAAAACATCTTGCTTCGAACATAGGAGTTGCTAAGAGTCAAATTCGGAAAAAAAATCATTTATTATATGTAACGAACTAAACTTTATTGATTATACGTTATAAGTCATTATTTTAGATTAATACAACATAGTTCCTAATAGAAACATTGTGTGTAATGTGACATGCAATTGCAATTGTAGATTAGCAGGTCACCTATTGGTTTTTATTATTTTATTTTTATTTTTAATTATTTTATAACCCTTTTATAAACAAAGTCCCCCCACCCCACCCCCAAATTCATTTTCCCCATTAGAACTCTCTCTCTCTCTCTCTCTCTCATTTTCTCAATCTACCATCACCATCTCCGGCCGGCCACCACCATCCTACCGAAGAACATCACAAACACCATCATCATTTTCCTTCTTCCTCTTCACCGACCCACCCCACAGCCCCATGTCCCTTCCATTAGGGTTTTCATCTCAGATCTCTCACCATACTTGCTGTAGTTTTACTCGTTGTAGGAGTTTTTTTGGCTCGAGGGTTGCAGATTGTTTCGATGATTCAGAAGGTCCAACCGCCGGCATCCAATGCATGTGTAGTGTTCATCAACGGAGATTGTGGTGTCAATGAGGAGAATGAGGTCACTATTTGTGTATGTTTTGAGAAGCGATTGGGCTAACATGATGGCATTGCAGGCTTCTGATTTGGTTGATTTACTCCTCAAGTTGGTTTTTGTTCTGATTTAGACTTCATCATCTTCATTGATTTTGTTTGTTTTTGGTTTTGACAAGGAGGTTCGTTTGAGACCGGTGGTGGTGGTGGTGGTAGTTTTGGAGATTGAGATCGACGATGGTGGGGTTTTTGGAACTTGATGGTGGTAGTGACATTTAAGGTTTGAGATTGAACAGTTGAGGTGGTTTTATTGGCAAGAGACAGTGAAGTTGGTTTGATCGAAGATGGTAAACAGAAGATCGTTGTAGGAGATGGTTTCAGGCAGTGGTGAGGTGGTGATAGACGGTGTTGGTTATAAAATAATTAAAAATTAAAATCAAATAATAAAAACAAAAAGGTGACATGGTTACTTGCAATTGCAGTTCACGTTACACACAATGTTATCATTCAGGGACTTTCTTGTATTAATCTAAAGAAATGTGACTTTAATGTAATAATATCATCAAAGTTTAATTCGTTATATAAAATATTAAAATGGAGATATTTCATTACATTTCGGTACACATAACCTAATATGAACAATAAATCTATATATATATATATATATATATATAGATAGATATATTTACATATATATAAAGAAAATCATTGTTAGGAAAGTTTCTTAAATAAAAAATCTAATTAACAAATCAAAATCTCTCATTTTCTCAATTTTGACCAAAAATTTTATTTTTAACTTACACAATTAGAATGATCCATTTTTATGAGTATATGAAACCAATTATAAGAAATCTATATGAAGATATATAGGAAGTGTTTGTATAAATTATATATTTATATTTAATGAGTGTATTTAATTGTATATGTTTATAGTTTTCTTTTATGGAAGGTGATAAATCTACTTACAAAATTGATTCATCCACATAATTGTATAATACCCTTAAAGCTATATTGAAAGTTAGTAAAGCATATATTTTCTTGGATGAATCAATTGCATAAGTGGAAATATCATCTCCCTTTTTTATACTTTTTAGTATATAATGATTAGTATAAATTAGGGGTGTCATTCGGTTATCAATTAATTCGGGTCGGGTAATTCAGTTATTTTAATTATAGGATATTAAACGATAACTGAACCGTATTTAATATTCGGGTATCGGTTATGGGTAGATTCGGATACAGTTCGGTTATAACGGGTGTCAAGTATAATCAAAAATACTAACTTTGATCTATTTTATGTTTTTGATGATTTATTTTTAATAGCAAATAAAATACTTTTATCACCACAAAAAGAAACCAAGCTGAATAAAAGCAGTAAACAAACCAAGCTAAACTATCAAACGTATAAAAATCTTTTTCAATCTTTTTTAGTGTATATAATTCTTGTTATACAAAGTAAACAAAACCAAACAACTAAATTCTCAATTTTATTCTACAAATTAAACCAAGTTAAACAAAAAAAATTTTTTACAAAATTGAAGATTTTACAATTAGATTATATCATGGGTGATTTTTTAAATTTTTAGATGATTTAATTGTTATTAAGTTATTTATCTAGACATATATGAGACTTTATAACTTTTAGAAGTATATTGATGTAATTTAAAGGTTTAAAAGGATATATATGTAATTAACAAAGTTTGTATAGAAATAGATTAAATTCTTTTTTTTATTTTTTTCGGGTAATTCGGGTATACCCGAATGGATAATAATTTAACCAATAACCGAACCATAATTAAAACGGGTAACCCGAACTAATCGATCAAGCCTACCCGATAACCGTTTTAACCGACCCGATTTAACCAAACATTGACCGGGTTGCTCAATTATTTCGGTTATCGGTTATTTTCAACAGACCTAGTATAAATATAATTATGTATTTATAATTGTCTCTTTTATATCTACGTTTTAATGTAAATTTTACTGTAATCTGACATAAATTTTAAAAAAAATATATTTTTTAATGTTTTATTAGTAAAAATGTATATTTCTTAACCAATGAAAAAAGTGTGGTATTATCTTAAATTTTATGTAAATCGAAATGTAATAACACTTAATCTTTTTTAAATGAGAATATGTATTTTTTTTTTCTTATTTTCTTTATAAAACCCTAAACCTTTTACATATTTATGGTTAGTTTTATGTTATAAATCACTAAATCAGTAATCTGTTTCTATGAGATATTCTAATTTAGAGAATATGAGAATATATATATATACAACAAATTAGTGAGGTATAATATATTTTATGGGATAGTTTATGTTTGTAAATCCTAAATCAGTTTTTGTCATTGACATATTCATACAACGATAAACTCTAGATCTGTTTTTCAATGCCAATGATTTCATAATAAAATATTGATTAAACTGTATAAATGATTAACCACGCAGAGCTTTGCATGTAAAAAAAAGAAGGTTATGAGTATTACATCCGAAGTTTGAGACAATATTATTATGAGCTAATGAGGTTGTTTATCTATTCGTTATGATTTATAATTTGGGTTTCATGTAATAATATAAGAAATTATGGTTAAATTATATTTAAAAATAATTCTTAAGATTTTAAAATTAAGAAGTATTAATTATTTATATCTAGATGTTTGACTCTGATTTTTAATATATTATGTTTTTATAATTATACCTTAATAAAAAAATAATTATGACTAAACGTGTATTACATGGGCGTCTAACAAATGAAGATGTTAAACACATAAATCATTACACGATATCAATAAACATATTTTTAATTGAAATTATTTTTAATAGAGAGTTATTTTGTTTCAACAAATGAAGAGGTTGTACACATAAATGATTACATGACATCAATGAGTTAAACACCATAAAGATATCATATTTTAGTTCAGATAACATGTGTTAAGGTGAATTTTCATAAGAATCGTTGTATACTAAATTCTCTCAAGGTTTCATCTTTTACGATGATAATAACATAACAAATAAAACTATGAATGTAGTATATAAAGAAGTAGTACTAAAAATATGAAAGTTCGTCTTAATTCAATCTTTGAGCATTCGATAAATATCTGTTTTATTAGTTATTTTTCTATGGATATAACCCTGTTTGTTTAAATTGTTTTATATATTTTATTTATGTTTTATTACATGTTAATTTTTTTAGATTTTTAAAGTTTACCCTTACGTGCACGGATCATTCAACTAGTATAGTACAAAACGATTAGGAATAAACTATAAGGAGTAAAATTTAAACGAATATTGTCTTTAGAAAAAATTATGTGCAGTGAAGGACGAGGAAAATTAAATAATAGTTACGTTATTTCAAAATGACATATTTCAACGTAATATTTCATGATTTTTTTAGAGAATTTCATCCATATCCTTATAAACTTTAATAATTACATATATATCCTTAGAAATCTCTAAATTACATATATATCTTTCTAAAACCTAAAAACTCACATATATATCCAATAACTTATTTGGAATATATTTAAACCATTTAAAAATCACAAAGTTATCTTTATATTTGATTTATTTTTATCTAAAAACATCTAAAATATAATATTACAAAATTATCTTTATATGTTTTAAAAATGCATCTTTTAAAAATATGATTTATGCATGAATTACGTGAACAATAATTGTTTAACAAGTCTCGAACTGAATAATCACTAAAAAAACAGTTTATTAACAACATAATTTAGAAATGTCTAGAATCCGTCGTTAAGAAGCAGCATGTTAGTAACACTTTGATTTATAAATATCTGTTTTATTGTTTAACAAGTCTCCAAACTAATTTTTGTCTCTGCAATTCCATTCTCTATATCAAACGCACCCATAGTAGATCATGACAGGTTTCTGTAATTAATAGGGTCGGGATGGGTGATTGCACAGGGCCTATATTACGAATTGAAGGGACCTAACTTTGTATATACATAAATTTTATTTATATATATAATGTTATAATTATTGATCAAACTAGTATTTCTCATAAAACAAGATTTATACAATGCAAAAGTATTTAAAAATTTTGGTTTTTTGTTTTCTAAAAAGTTGAATGAATTTGATGATAAAGATTTTAAGTCGTGTTGTACTTGAATTGGAGATGCACTTAAGTATGATGGATTATTGATGCTAATGATCATTTTGTGTGGAGTTAAAGGTACTCGAATTGGAAGAGTTGATACACACCTTTGCTTCTAAGAATGTGACGATAACATCACCATTCATGTAACTAAGGGTGTTCAATATTTGGATGTGATTCGTAAAAACTGAAATGTGAACCGAACTCGAATAATCCAATTTGAATTGGTTTTATTTGGTTTAAAATCGGTTTTGGACTCGATTCGAAAATTTACATTAATTTTGAAATTGAATCATTCAAATCTATAAGAAATTCGTCATCTGACTAGAAATTCAAATACACACACACATATGTATATATATACATATATATACATATATATATATACATATATATATATACATATATATATACATATATATAGGGAGAAGTTCAATCGAAAACCGTTTTTCGTATGAGAACTGCGATAACTATTTGTAACGCCATTAATGACTCATCAATTGGGGTACTTTTGTTATTTATATATTTACTCAACCGTCAATTGTGTTCGGGTGAGCCGTCATTAATTTACGAGACTTAGTTTTCCTCAAAATACTCTTCATTAATACGTTATTAATGAGTTATTAATATGTTATTAATGCATCATTAATAGCCATTGATTAATCTTAATCAAAAGCTAAGATTAGTTTTTGCAGCTCTCGTACTAAAAACAGTTCTCATTTGAACCCTCCCCAATATATATATATATATATATATATATATATATATATAAGTATGTATGTATGTATGTATGCATGCATGTATGTATGTATGTGACTAATGAAAAACCACATAAATCTGTTCCTAACTCATAGGTCAAACTCTGATTAGATATTCAAAATATTAGATACGTCACAAAATTTTCTAATTAAATTTGGTTTAAACTTAAAAAATTGGAACAAAAATATACTCTATTAGTTGCATTTGATTTTATTCGGATCCGAACCAAATTCGAATAATTGAATTCAAATCAGTTTTACTATAGTAATACAAATTCGAATAGGGTTGAAAATTAACAAACCAAACAACCCTATTTAAACTACTCGAGAAACTTGAAAATTGATAAGATGAAAAGCCCTACATGTAACTATTTAAGATAAACTATTTTACTATTGTTCTTTTATTTTATTATTGGTATAACAAATATCGTACTACCACTTGTTTTTCTTTTATATGTATGCATATATTTAAGGGGACACATTTTTTTCTGTATATATATAGAACCTCAAAATTTCACAAGACGTACCGTAGATCACACTTAGAGGTGGAGAAAAATATGCTAAAATAATCTAAACTAGACTAAAATAATTTAAAAGCTTGGGTAAGGATGTGTATAGCCATGTGACAATGATGCTTCATGTTTTTGTACTTTGGTGGAGTTAAAAATAGGCTAAAAGTTGTAAAAAGATGTTCTAGAAAAAAAGCAAACTCGATTGATAAAAGTTACATAGATACATATGGTAAAAGGGTAAACTGTATGAAAGTTCAATAATTTTTTTTTTTAAAAAACAATACAATCAAATTTTAATAATTATTACATTGTATGCAAGTTGTTATATATAATAAGAATTGTGACAAAGTTCATTAAATACAATGTTAACTAAAAATCAGATACAAAAAAAATTATTTACATACAATGAAATAATTATAAAAATAATTAAGACAAACTTTATATTATTTTTATGCAAGCAAAAGAGTAAATTGTATAGCATCACTCATACAAAATTACTCTATTTTATAAGACTCAAAAACCTTAGAAAATAAGTTACCGAAACTCTATAAATTTACATGTTTTATGTTTTTGATACGTAATTTTTGGATTCTAATATAGTAATTGCATGCTCTCATAGAAAAAATTATATCTTATTAGTTAATACCATATTTATTTATTTTTTTTCATTTCAAAACTACGGTAAAAATAATACCAAAGAGCTACGGTAAAAATAATAACCCAACGGTATCAACTATTAAGGTGTTGAAAAGTTGTTTCTCATGATCTATGGTCATTGGTTCAACTATTCAAATCTCATAGTAAATAAAAAAGTATAGATTTAAGAGTAAGATAGTATATATAACCGACTATTTTAATGTCAATCTGTTTACATACTAATACAGTTTTAACGTCAATCTGTAAACATATTAATGCATTTTAACGCCATCAGCACTATGCATTAACAATGTAACTCGTTACACTTAATGGTTTTATATATACATTTATGTATTAACATTGGAAATTAATACACATACGTATATGCACGCACGCGCACACACATACAAACACACGTTAATTTGAATATATGGTGTTTATCCTTCTACTTATAATTAAATCAACATAAGTGTTAAACTCAAAAGTGAGATGAAGAAAGAGAAACAACCGATTTCACATGTCATCATTTCATGATAGAAAAATGAATTACGAAGATTTAATTAGTAGGGACAGGTATAAATCTTTCTTTCACAATTGTCAATACCAAGTTGGAAGATTTTTATGGTGAAACCATATATGTTGCTACAAGCACATAAGTGATGTGCTGTCACACTCACATACCACTGTAATGAGCAAATACTAAGATGACAAATTATCTTTCGTTAAAAAAGTACTTCGATGTCACACCCTTTTTCCAATTTTTATATATCAGGTACGTTTATTTTATTTACTTATCACACCATTCAAAAACATGTTATGAAAGTGGAATTAAAGATTGAAAATGTTAGAAAAAAGAGAAAAACTTTACCGATGAAATCCGCTGGAGTCTTATTATTGGAGAATCTTCCGGTTGGTTTTCCGTGAAGGAAATCTTTTCCATAGGGAGGAAAATTTGCTTTAACCAAAGTGTTAAGATTATTGTTTGCCCCTTGATCCACAATTGAGTCCCCAAACGCTATAACAGCCGGCACTGTAAAATTTTCCGGCAGCGTCACCCGTGCTCCGACATTATCACCGACCAAAAGAAGAGTGACAGAGAATATAGTGAATGAAAGTTTCATAAAGATAAGAAGCGACGTCGTCATGTATTTCAACGTAAAAGAAACAATGACCAGAAACGGAAAAAAAGAAGAAGAAAGGAATTAAGACAAATACACAAGCATGACTTCGCGGTGTGTGTCTATATATATATATATATATGGGAGAGTTATTATGAAAATAGATATTTATGTGAGAATGAGAAAACAAATCATAACCATTAATTAAATGTTGATGTATTAGATCTAACAGTCGTAATCACTCATCACAATTCATGACCGTCGCAATTCATAGTTGGGTTATAAATAAAATGAGGGGGCAATTATAAATCATCCGATTAAATCAAATGGAGGACCAAGATTAAGTCTCTCATTCTCACCTAAATATATATTCTCATTTGAACATGCTAATATATATATATATATATATATATATATATATATAAAATATGGGAAGGTTCAATTCAGAACCGACCTTATTTTAAGTACCACGACAACCAATCTTAGCCGTTCATTTGATAAGTGGAATTCATGGATAGAGAGCGTGGGAGATTAAGTGTGGCAGGGTGCATAAGATGAATTCATGAGTGGGTGATAACATTGAAAGAGGGGGAATTGGACGGCTCAAATTGGT
>JAUEJL010118418.1:0-12018 GCA_032274825.1 Drosophyllum lusitanicum | reverse complement strand
AACGTCATATTACGATAAAATTTATATCAAAACGTAGATAAAAATGAGACGGTCACAAATATATAACTATTTTTTCTAAACAAAATATATCACAAGTTATTAAACAAAATTTTCACACAACCTATAATTAGTTACATTAATACAATTTTATTTAAACCCCCTGACATATTTTATATAGCCCCCTCAAAATTTCATCTAAAGTTCTAAACCCTCTTGAATTTAAATGTAATATATTTTCCTGCCATTATCTACCAATCACAACTTACTATTTGTCCATATCATAATTACACGTCATCGATTTTTTTGCCACATCTCACTTTCTCTCAGCTACGTCAACAATATTTATATTAAATTAAATTCCGATACACTTAATAACAAAACATAATAATTTGAATACATTTTAGTTATTAAAACCTTTCTTTTAACCATTTTTGTAGCGATGGAATCTTATTTTTATGTGAAAAGATTTTGATCTTGGAGCCTATGATTATGTATCCTCGAAGGTTGCTAAGTTTCTTCGTGAAAACGTACGTGGTTCATTTTTTCAACACCATCACGTGTCCGTACTTTCGAATATAATTAACATTATAACCACATATCATCATCTTTTTATTCATCCAAAAATCCTTATTTCTTCTATTTTATTAGCCTAATATTATATTATATATATATTGGCCTAGTTGTTTATATAATATACGTGTTTGTTTAAATAATAATAAATTTTACATATTATAAAAATATATTAAATGTTTATAAAAAAGAAAATAAGAATTTAAAAAAATAGCGACATCAACACATACATCAGCCGTTGAAACGTCGACTTGTGAGGGAAGGCAGTTGTGACAATTGAAATAGATGATTTTACCATTTAACTGAAATAGATGATTTGATCAAAGATGAGTTGAAGTTAAATTTTAATTTTACCAAAATAGATGATTTAAATCCGATAATTAAAATTTTTATGTAAATTAATCAATAGCTATGATTTTTTAAAAAAGTTTATTCATATTACTCTTAGAAGACTGCTCCAAAAAAAAATTTATTTTTATTTGTTTAAACAATTACATAATTAAATATAACTGGTCAATTAGATTAAAATATAATAAGATTGTACTTTTTCATTATATTTTGTTTCTTGCTTTGATAACAAAAATAAAATTCGTTATGAACCATGATCGAAACTTATTTACGTGTTTATTTATTAGTAAACTAAATCAAAGGGATAAACAATTCTTATGAGATCATTATGTATATATTTATTTAATAGAGTTAATTATATTTTTGGTCGATGTGGTTTGATTAAAATTACGGATTTAGTTATGAGTTGTAAATTTTAAGGGATTGTTCCACCTA
Organism: Drosophyllum lusitanicum; assembly: GCA_032274825.1. Lineage (NCBI taxonomy): Eukaryota > Viridiplantae > Streptophyta > Magnoliopsida > Caryophyllales > Drosophyllaceae > Drosophyllum > Drosophyllum lusitanicum. The sequence goes on along the minus strand of JAUEJL010118418.1, from coordinate 10,665 downwards.
GGGATGACAATGGATCGAATTTGGATCGGATAATGTCATATCCACATCTATATCTATTTAGTTTTTCATCATCTATATCCATATTCATTTAAAATTATTTCATCCGTCCATATCAATATCCATCGAATTAGATGGTAAATGTATATCCATTGAAATAACTCTTTTCTCAAATAAAAAATCATAGATTTACATATAATTTACGATTTTTATTGACATAAATACATAGTTTTCTTATAAAAAGAAGATACAAATTAATATATATAATTTAATATAACTACAATGAAAGTGAAAAGCATAGTTTGTAATTATATAATATTTTAATTTTGAATATATATATATATATATATATATATATATATATCTTTAATATTATATTTATATTAAATGCTAAAATATAGTAAATATATAGATTTATAAACTTAATTATATAAAAATTTAATTTCGGGTTAATGAATTTATCCATGGATGGATAATTGTCATCCATATCCGCTCTACTAAAAATCCATATCCGCTTCATATTCGATATTCACCAATTTAACTCCGTCCATATCCATTTCCGATGGATCGGATCGGGTGGATGATCATTGGATCGGATGATCATCGCCATCCCTAGTCCCATATGACCCAAATCTCTTACATAATGGTTTTTCCTCAACTTGAAAGGACTAAATTGTTATTTTTTCTTTATTTTTTCATTTTCTTTTGATTTTAATTCAATTTAAAATAATATTTATAGTCAACAACGATTTAATTAGAACTAATTAATTAACTATGATCAATCCTTCTAGCAACCATCGTTCAGGTCACCGGTCACAAACACCAACTAGTGCTACCAACTCCGGTAGTCGCTCTGAACGTCACCATTGAACTATCTCAAACCATCATGAATCCTGAAATCGTAAGAATACACTCAAATCTAAACTTGAAGCTCTAAACATAAGGTACATTTGAATCTCCGTTTCTATACTAGAATCTAACCCCAATAACACTCTTACAATCAAATGTTAGACACCAAATTAACTCTGGATTAGGCTCTTAAATGATGAAGTCTGAATTGTAATTGTTTATGCTTGTTCATTGTAGTTATTGTATCATGTTTGTTGTTTTTAGCGGTAGATTAAACATTTATGTATCTTAAGAGTATGGTGTGTGTGGATTGCATGCAACTCAAAATAAAGGAGTAATTAGTTTTTAAGACATATTGAATGTATTATGCATAAGTTGCGTCATTACTCGTTAGATCACGAAGTTACGGTATAACCTATAATATTTAAAATGCATATAAAGGAATTATTAGTGTTTATTAAGTAGAATGATAAGAAATTAGTTAATAAACTAAAAAGGTAACGGAAAACCCTCCTAGGCGGTTTAGGTTTAACTATAAGATAAAAAGGCAGCTGCCCGGACTGCCCGTTTAATTTGGATTACCCTGGATCGGCGTGAAGAAAATCTTAAAATAATTATAGTTTCCCGCCTGTGAAACTCGAAATGCGCGGGACCGTCTCATTCTACTTCTTCTTGCTCTCCAAGTTTCCACGTCTCACCTTTTTTCTTTTTCTTTTTTAATTTTATAGGTTTTTTAGTTAAGAAAACATATGTATAATTTGAGTCTTTTATGTTAGTGCTATTAGATTCGATATTTTTTTACCAAAGAATTTTATTGTTGTTTTAAGGGAAAAATAAACTAAACATGCGAAAATATAAAATTTATGTATGGCTAACATGAAACTAAATGGGCTCTGTGATCTCGTAAGCCTAGCTTGTAGTGTGCAAGTTGTTACGGGATCTTTAGTTTAAGTTGGGGTGTAATCTGGACTATTTGTTGTATACCTTCACTCTCCGCACAAACTTATATATGTTTCGAAAATATTTTTATCAACCAATGAACTAGTAAATAACATTTGCGTAAATGTTTCACCACATTTAATAAAATTACATTCAACATGGATTGTATCCATGTCAATTATTTAATTCCCAATACAAAACTAGTGTCACAAACATACCTTCAAAACTTAACAAGAAAAGAAAAACAATTTTTAAAAATAGGATGACAAAACTAGTGTGACAAACATACCCTTCAATTCGACGATTAACAAGAAAAGAAAAACATTTTTTAAAAACAAGACGAAACCAACCTTGCACAACTTCACTTGAAGTTACTTTCAAGCATGCTCCTCAACATCTAGCTAAAATACCTGGCCAAAACAACCAAAAACTATTAGCTCCTAATAAAGCTAGCAAGTCAAATACAGTCACCTGGACTTAGGTTACATTAGTCAACCACAACCCAGAATCTACCACACTCACATAGCGAGTATGATTTGTGTGACTCGCTCAATTTAATTAGCAACCTATTTCGCTCAACTTAGCGTGGCTTGCTCAACTCAGTGAGCAATCCTACAAGCAACAAAATAATTACCATCATAGCAAACTACCAATAACTATCTGAGCGCCCAAAAAGACACACTACGAAGCTGTTATCCGACTACCAACAAGGTAAGCTACCAAACTACTATTGACTATCAAACAACAACAAAAAAACTAAGCATATCCACCTTCACAACATAACGAAGTTATACTACCACTACCTAAAAGGTCAAAGACCCAATCAACATTACCAACATCCCGAGCTGTCAAAATGAGCATGTTCAAACAACCAGGCAAGATCAACTACAAAAGTTGTGTAGATGATCATGTACAAACAACCTAACATGATCAACTATCCAGGCTGTACAAATGATCATGTCCAAACTATCTGACATGATGAAGTGATGACCTATCAAAGCTACCTCAATGATCATGTGCAAACAACCTCGCATCATTAACTAACTCAAGCTGCCCAAATGGTCATGTAAAAACTACCCGACATAATCAACTACCAAAGATATCTAGATGCTCATGCATAAACAACTTGACATGATCAACTACTAAAGTTGCTCAGATGATCATGTACAAACAACCGGACATGATCAACCACCAAAGCTCCCGAAACGATCATTTGCAAACAACCAGACATGATTGACTACCAAAGTTGCCCAAATGATCATGTACAAATAACCCGATCGACATGATCAATTAAACACTCTAAAATGTGTTCATGAATATTTTCCAACTACCAAGTGTGTTCGTATACAACCATACCATGAACATCTACCCACTACCTTGTGTGCTCATATATGACCCAACCATAAACACCTACCTACTACCTTGTGTGCTCATATATGACCCAACCATAAACACCTACCTACTACCAAGTGTGTTCATATACAACCCTACCATGAACACCTACCCATTGTCTAGCCATGCCATAAACAACTAACCACTAACGAAACTTATTTGCTTATAACAACCTAAATCACAATAGTACCATGCTCTAACCCATTTACCGTATCTCTAGCAAGTAATCCATACATAGACAAGTACGGATATGATATCTTACAACTATCCAAGTTAGTACTTAGATTAAACAATATGCTATCATAAATCTATCCAAAGTACCACTTGGATTAGACATCAAATATAAAAGGAAAACAACCCATACATCTTTTGCACACATATGACAATAACTACTATACCAAGCAGATCAACTACCACAATAATTGCAAGGTTTCGACTTAATTTACTAGGAATGAGAAGAGGAGATTTGAAGCTAACCATTATCATTTTGAAGTAAATAATTCAAAGTGTAAACCAACATATGCTAATTTTGCTGATTTAGACTCATGGGAGCCAAACTTTAAGTTTGATTCAGTTTTAACTACTTAAATTGATCATAAAGGTAAAAAGTGAATCTGAATAGAAGACTAACTATTGGGTATCGATTGATCACTTGGAAAAATATGAGAAAGTGGTGAAATTTAGGCTGTAACATGCAGAAGGTACGTTGTTGCGCTGAAGGAATGCAAAGCATGTACGACTTGCATTTCATGGGCACACTCATACGTTTCATGCGCATAGCTGTAGTATGCATGGGCACCAGCTGTGTATAGGCGACATATGCTAGTAAATATTGTTATTACTAAGAGAATTATTTATGTTAGCGTGCTCACCGAGCTTAAATTAATGTTTACTTAATTACCTAGTAGTTTTTTTTGTTGCAGGTGATGGCCGGCAAGAATGTGGATAAAGGAAAGGGAAATTAAGCGCCCGCTTGATCGATCGATCGATCTCACGTGTCAGATGGCAACCAACGTGACAATTTTATAAGCTCGGTGTTTGTATGCTCCTATATATATATGGGGACTAACTGCAAATTAATTAAAAAATGTTTTGTAAAACTATATATGTAATCATGAGATATAATCACTTTGGTTTTATAATTTTGTTTAAATTAGCTAGCAAGGTTACAATTAATTGACATATATATTTATTAAAACTACCTACGTACTCTTTCACATAATATATAACTATAAAATAACAGCTACCATATTCATCGATTAAGATACTAGGTACCATTAAACATGAAGACATGAAGTGATCCAGAGACGATCTAGGTACCATTAAAGATAATAAAAATAAATACAAGTAAAAAGAGGTAATTAAGAGAACATTAAACATGTGGGATCTAACAACAATAGTTGCATACGATCATATCGAGCATAGTCAACCATCGACAACAAGTACCATCGCCATCTCCTTAGACCATAAGTATAGCATATCTATCATTTTTCAACTCATATCTTACATCGGCGTCATATCACTTTTTTTTTTCATTTTTTCTATTTTACTCAAAACCCAAGTATAACATATCCCAAACTAACCCAATCTTTTTTCCACTTATTTTAATTTATTTTAATATACATTTAACTATTAAACAAAATAAATTATTTAAAGAATTATATAAAAATTAAAATATAACAAATAATATAAATAAAAATTTCATAATATTAATAAAATATTTATTAGAAAATAAAAATAAAAAAACTCTAAATCGAAATTAATAAATAATAAAAATATCTAGTCGTTCTCGTTGCCGGAAACTTGGATATATGAAATATGTTCGACTAAATCCGACCGAAGGTTATTATACGTCTCCCGGTTTTTGACTTCTCGTACGTCTGCCACTCGTGCTTGTTCACTTATTTGTGTTTCGAGGTCGATAGAATTTCGTTTTAATCGAAATTACAAATTGTATGGTCTTCGTTTTCCAGTATCAGATTGTGTAATATGATACACAGTCCGACGATGCGGTCAATGAAGCCTGTTGTAGTGAATCCATATTTTGTAAAACTAATTTTTTTTAAAGTATTAATTATAGGGAAGAAAGAAGAAATTAGAGAAATGGTGAGGATTTGAAATGTGATTATATATTTATAGGGGGAGAAAGAAGGTAAAAAAGGATTTTTTTTTAAACATTAGGTATCGGTTGAATAAGAAAAAGAAAAGGGAAAACATTTCGAATTGAACGGTTTATGGGACCCGAACGCCTAACCCGAAGAGGGGGGGGGGGAGGGCGTAGCAGTGTTCCCGGCGAACCCGAGCCCACCCGCCGAACCCGATCACCCTTCAGGATACCACATACGCTTGGCCTAGGTGCCAGCTACGACCACCAATTACCATTGTTTTTTACTCTTCACTATCATCAAAAACGGTATGTTAGTATTTAAGCTGAAGAGCTAAATTAAACTATGTCACTCCAAAAATGAAATGGCTATAATCATCGATGTCTTCTTCATCCTAAATTACACGTTACTAAACGAACACATTTCTCAAAAAATCAATTATTTACCCTCGTCATATTGTATAGGTATCATATTAATTTATTTTTAGAGTAAATTACGTTTTAGTCGATATGGTTTATTGAAAATTACAGAAAAAAATAATCTTGCGTATAAGTGACTTGGGTAATTTGTGAAAATAGTTTAAACATTATAATATAACTAGATACCACATTTCTCTAAACAAATTGTTTAATATATTCAATCACTGGTTTTTTATAGGACAAATTGTATTAAAATGCAATGAACTTTGTCTTAATTACCATTGTATACAACCAACTTTAAAATTTTAAAAATAATACAATTAACTTTCATAATCTCATCATTGTATGCAAATACATTTTTATGTGTCTGTTGTTTAGTTACCATTGTATACAATGAACTTTGCCATAACTTTCATAATATACAACAAGTTGTATACAATGTGAGAATTATGAAAGTTGGTTGCATTATTTTTTAAAAAATAAAATTGATTATATATAATCATAACTAAGACAAAATTCACTGTGTTTTAATACAATTTACCCTTTTTTATATCACTATTAGTTACTAAATCGAAGAAATTTAAAGACCATAATAAAAGTATAAATTGTAGCATCACACACGATGCGTAAACAATGGACTACATAAAAACAATAAAAAAATTATTTACTTTTAAAATAATAATATAAAATTTTATCTGTTAGCGTATATGTAAGAGAGATTACTAGGTTGAAAACAAGAAGGTCCTATGGTCTAGTGGTTAGGACATTGGACTCTGAATCCAGTAACCCGAGTTCAAATCTCGGTAGGACCTCATTTATTTTCATTGCTGCTACTTTTTAGCCTCAAAAGTCAAAACCAATTTTATTTTTGTTGACAAAAACTCTCTGTAGTCTGTACTTAAGTTCAGTAACCGGCCAAAATATGTAAATGTATTATTATTTCACAAACAAATCTAATATTACGCCGGTCATTCGGGTTATAAGGTTTTTGTTTCGTGTCAGTTTTATATCAATCTAATTTCGATCTATTTATTTTCGTGTCAAGTTCAAATCATATAATTTTTTCCGTGTCGGGTTTCTTATAGTTTCTTGTTGACTTATTTCGACCACTTTAACAAGTAATTTTTTGTTTTTTGAATATCGTTTCGCATTCAAATTTTCAATTCCCTATTGTTTTGATCCAAATTTCGATTACCCTTATCGCCTTGATCCGGACTTCAAATTCGATGTTTGTTTCAGTTTGATTCAGATTTTGATTTTATTTTTGGGTTCATCTTATATAAATTGTTTAAACTGAAACTATACAGAACTTAAGGAATTAAAGTTATTATCAAAATAAACATAGGTTAAACCATTCAAACAACTTCAAGGATTGAACCGAAACTAAACACAAATCTTTAGACTTTAGAGATTAAACTATTAGTAACCCATTATAAAACGTCATAATTACCTAAAAGCTTAAAATATTTCAAGGTGGTGAAATTTGTATTACATAATCAAGTTTTTTTTTTTTTTTTCACATTAACACTTTCACCGGCAACCTTCGTTTATCACTTTAATTTTCTAAGACAATATTTGAGTCAATAACCATCAATCATGATTTAATGAGAAAATGTGATAAGTAATAATGGTTAATATTGAAAAAAGAAACATGACACTTTCAATAATTTACTTTATTGATTAATTTAATCATTAAACTTTGTCTGTCTTATGCAACATAGGTAAAATGAATGGTTGAACCATTAAAATCCCAGTTGTCTTATTCAATTCAATCACTAGACCTAACGATTTAACTATTAGATTTTTATCAATTTATCGGTTTAACCATTAATTTTTTTCACCATGATTTAACCACTAAACTAGTTTTGTCTTATGTAAAAGGATGTAAGAGGCCATACTTCATGAAATTCTATGATTCTTTTTGAAAATTCGATTGTGGTAAAAAAAATGTTTAGTGCTTAAACCAATAAATTGATGAAATTAAGTTTGATACAACGATCTAGCCATTAAGGTCATGCCTAGTGGTCATCGGGTTGGGTTTGGGTTCATTTGGGTTGAAAGGGGAACACCCCTACGGGGTCTCGGGCTCGCCTCATCCTTCTCCACCTCGGGTCCGCCAACCCAAACCAACAGGCTGCATTTTTTTTACTTAACAACTACTTTAGAACCCAAACCCTTACCGCCAACCCAAACCAAAGGGGCTTGCCCTGGCGGTAAGGGAGTTTTCCCAGTGAAGGAGAGGTCTTGGGTTCGAGTCTCTCTGGAGGGTTTCTTCCTAGGAGTAGCTGAGGGTCACTCCCTCGTTGGTGAAAGCAGCCCTACCGAATTAATTAGGGGGGTGTAGTTGGAGTGGTTCGAAACCGGGGCCCTGATAAGATCAACCGTGTTTCGATCATGTGCCACTACCGCTGAGGCGAAGCTGTTAAAAAAAAACAAACAACTACTTTAGAAAAAATATAAAAAAAGATTCTTTTTGAGTTGGGATTGGATGCTACTTGGGTTTTAGGTTGATTTGGGTTGGGAAGGAAAAAGTAAAAACAACTGATGTGATATTTGGGTTAAGTAAATTGTTACTCATAACCTAACTAAATTTGTCTTACTCAAAAGTGTGTACGCATTCTCGTGTAACTTGATGAACCAGTTAGTCTACACCCATTTAATGCTTTAACTACTAAACTTTAACCTTTTGGATCATAACTTAAAGAACATGTCAACCTTTTCTTTGCAAAAAAAAAAAAACATCAAAGTTTTATCAAGTATAACCTCCTCGTTATTCTAGTTTTCTTGAGAAAATATGGTATCTATTTAGACAAGACGTTAGATATTTAGGGCTTGTTTGTTTTTCAGAATAAGTACTTATTTATTCTAGTTGAACCTATTAAATAATTTTTTTTGGTATGATTTTAGTGTTTTTTTAAGTAAATTTAGGCAAAATTTTAGTTTTGAACCAATGATTATGTTTACGAATGTAACTAAATTAAACTATGATCGCCCCTGTTATAAGATATATGAAGGTGCTCCATGTAAGGGAATATATAATGATAGATGATTGATCTTTCTATTTTTTCCTCATACGTATCCTCCTACTCATAAGATCAATACAAGTGTCAATATCAATGGAGGAGGTGAAAAAAGAGAATTAGTAAACTCCATATGTCAAAGTTCATTCATTTTGGGTGAGACCAGGTCATGTTGATTCTTATTTCAGTAAATATCTAACTACCCGTAGATGCATGGTAACATGTGTTTGTATATTTCTAGGAGGAGGTACGTCAATTAATTAATTAATTTCTAGGTCCCATACACAAGCAGAAACATTTCGAAGTAATCTACATTTAGTTAGAGAAAAGGTTACCACAAGTGTAACTATAACTTTTTAAATAAATTCTTTATTCAATCTAGCAAATTTATTTACAAGAAGCCTAAGTACAAAGCTACATGAGCCTCCTATGTGTAAAATTTTGAGACTATTAAACTTGATCCAAGCTAAAACTGAAAAAAGATGTGTTAGAATATAATAAATTAAAATCACTTTAGCCGAGAAGAGATCTCGAGAGAGATATACAAGGGTTATACCAGATATGTATGTTGACAATGACCTAAGTTCGGACCATAATGGGTGACACATGGTACCTTCCCATACAAAGAGGGTTACATTAGGTTCAACCCACCCTTAGTCCTGACCACACAAGATTCAGGGAGAATACCAGTGGTGCATTTTTTTTGCTGACGACATTGTGCTAGTGTTAGAGACGTGTAGAGAGTCAAATATCAAACTAGAATAGTAAAGAGCGGTCTTAGAGACCAAAGGACCTCGAATTAGCCGAGATACAATAGAATATCTTAGGTGTGAGTTCTTTCTAGAAAGGAGTTACAAGGATGAAGTTCGCATTAGGTGCAAGATTTTGCACCCTAAGGACTAAGGAGACCTGTAAGTATTTGGGCTCCTTTTTGCATAGGATGGCGAGAATAGACGACGGGCATGAAGGAGTTATGATATCGCGTTTATAATATATAAATCTTATGTGATATCGGGTTGATTTTAGCCAAAAAATATGCGTTTAATTGTAAGATGCGTTTATCGTTTATTTTCTATTTTACAGGCTAAAAAGGCGAAAGATTGTTTATTTGAAGAAATTAAGTTAAGAAAGAAAAGAAATCAACGAAAGAAATCTAAGCCCAAGAAGAAAGAGCCCGATAAAGATAGAAGAGAAATCTAGATAGAAGCCCAAGAAAAGAAAGAAAGGAAAAATAAGAAAGCCCAAAGAAAAGGACAAGCCCAAAAGACAAAGCCCAAAAACTAAAAGAGAGAAGGGCCAGGTGAACTAAAGGCGTCGCGACGCGACCAACGTATATGTCGCGACGCGACGAGGGAGTCCTGATCGCGCCGGTTACCTTTAAGGATAATGCCTATCTGCTTGACACCTAAGGATCACGACGCGACCGAAGTCGGGGTAGCGGCGCGACACGTCCGATTACGTCAAAATTCAAATTTTAAAAGAGTTTGGATCGCGTTAAAATTCTTGGTCGCGACGCGACACTTACCCGTCGCGACGCGACGCCTCTGTTTTCAGAAAACTATATAAACACAACTCCAGATCCGTTTTGGGGTTAACCACTCATCATATACCACCCATATTACTGCCATTACGTTCTAGAAACATTTCAGAAGCTGTGGAGCTCAACTTTGGAGAATTGAAGCTTGTTTATTGAAGATTTCGGCTTTGGATCATTCCGGTTCTATCATTCTATCCATTTATTCTTCTGCTTTTCATATGTTTCTGGATTTTCAGAAGTTATTCATGATGTTTCTTGGCTGATATTTCATGCATTCCTCCCTTTATCAATTTGAGTTCTACCAAAGATCCACATGTGTTTTAGATCTTATTTTTGCATGTTTATATTCTGAGTTTACATGAGTAGGAGGACCAATCCGCTTGTGTGGCTTTTATCATGACTATTTA
>JAUEJL010118407.1:0-12019 GCA_032274825.1 Drosophyllum lusitanicum | reverse complement strand
TATATATATGCGTGTGTGTGTGACTCCAAACTCACACACGGTTCTGATTTAGGTTCGACAGTCATTTAGGTTCATCGGTAGTTGTCGACTATAGTTGTTACTTCTTCAACAATCACCATAGAAGTCTGCTTTGCAAGGTTTCTTCTTAATTCTCACTCTCTCTCCATTTGTTTACTGATTTTAGTTAAATTACTTGCTACGTGTGATATTTTGGTGACTAATTGATGGAATGTACTTTATCTGTGTCAAGGAAAATACAATAATGAGTATGTCCAATTATCAATGAATGGTTTATGTGTGATTTTTAAACCATATTCAAAGCAAAAGTAGATGAGGAATGTAACTATTCTTGAGTTCATTTTGGTAATGGTATGGTCCTTCAAAAAAAATCACATGCGTAATCTGAAAATCAAAGCAAATGTGTGCACATCCTGTTACCATCAAGTTACGAGTCTACAGACACTAGAAGTTGATGGTTTAACTTGTGTGACCACAACTTTTTGTTGGGTAATCTTGATTGGTTAAGTCAGGTTATGGATCATGAGTTGTTATGGAGCGGGTTAGCGGTTCATGGGTCATCGGGTCATAATCGGTATTATGCAGAGCTTTTTTAGTTGTATTTTATGTTTTATTTATTTTAGTAGTGGTTGAATTCTTCTAGGTTATGTCAGTCACCTTTCCTTGTTTTTAGGAGAAAAGTAAGTGGAATGATGTATCCACTATCACATGTTCACCTTTATTTGTTTTGTTTGTTTCCTATTTATATGTACGTTTGCTTTCATTTGAAAGTGGGAGAAGATATTAAAATGTAGTTTTTGGGTTTCTCTCCGAGAGCAGCACTGCTGTATTTTCTTCTGTTTTCTTTTTCTTCTTCGTGAGTTCATTGAAGTGTCAGAGATGCTCTTTGATATCCAACAATTGGTATTAGAGCATAAGGTTCGGTTTGAGCTGCTGGTTTCTTTTGATCGGGTTTGTTCCAGAAATGGCAAGAGACTAACTAGGATGCGGAGTAAAAAACAGAAAGAATTCGGGAAAAGCAGGTTGCTTTGATTCAGTTTGTTTTGCGGGTGACGGAAGACGGTAAAGGCGGGTGTGACCTTGTCTTCTTGATCGGTATAAAAGTATCTCGGAACAAGCTTGAGGGAAGCATGGTAGGTTGTAAGTCACCCGAAAAATGGAGAGATTAACCGGTTCGCAAGAAAATCAAGCAGAAAGATTTCAACGCAGGTGGTGTTGAATCTGTTTGTTTGGCGGGCGAAAGAAAACGGTAGAAGCGGGTGGCTTTGTTTTTCTTGATCGGTGGAATAATGCTCTCGTGCCACATAAGTGTTATGAGCAAATGGGTTATGTGTTGTGACAAACAATAGTAGGGTGGTGGAGGACTTTGGACGTGACCAACGTGAAGGTTGTAAGTCCGGAAAAAGTCGGGAACAATGGAGAATCAACACGGTGTAACTTGTGGTGTTGGAAGTTCAAACCGAGAAAACGTTGGATGTGACCGAGGAAGAGGTCGTGGATCCGTGAAAAGGTCGAGAAGGTAATGAACGTCTCCAACGGGATGCCATGTTACATGTTACAAGTGTTGTGAACTAGAAAGAACCGTGTAAGAAGCTCGGGTCATGATCATCAAGATTACGGGGATGAATGTTGGGTAATCTTGGTTGGTTAAGTCAGGTTATGGAGCATGAGTTGTTATGGAGCGGGTTAGCGGTTCATGGGTCATCGGGTCATAATCGGTATTATGCAGAGCTTTTTAAGTTGTATTTTATGTTTTATTTATTTTAGTAGTGGTTGAATTCTTCTAGGCTATGTCAACCACCTTTCCTTGTTTTTAGGAGAAAAGTAAGTGGAATGATGTATCCACTATCACATGTTCCCCTTTATTTGTTTTGTTTGTTTCCTATTTATATGTACGTTTGCTTTCATTTGAAAGTGGTAGAAGATATAAAAATGTAGTTTTTGGGTTTCTCAAAGAGAGCAGCACTGCTGCATTTTCTTCTGTTTTCTTTTTCTTCTTCGTGAGTTTATTGAAGTGTCAGAGATGCTCTTTGATATCCAACACTTTTATGCCAATATCTCCTTTAAAATTTTCACTTTCACTTTCACATTTTCATCGGTGAATCGGGCTCTGTCAGTTCATTTTTATTATTTGATATTTTCATGTTTTTAGCCAAAGGTTATATGTACAAAGCATTACACACCCTCATATACTTCAACTGTCTTCGAAACAGAATCAGATTTGGGTTAGTCATTTACTTTGGTTTGCTACTTTTTAGAAAAGACAAGGATAAGTAAAAATATGTTTCAAGATTTAACATGTCTGAAAGTATAAGATCCTCTTCTAATTGTTCTGAACGAAGGCAATATGAGTAGTTGACAGTAAGAATGTGCAATGAATATAGAATGTTCACTTAGTTCTATACCTTCACCTGCCAAAATTTAACCTTCAAGAATATTCAAGGATTCCAAATCAACCCTGAAAATCTCAATTCTAATCACATTAAAAGGTTCTCTCATATGCTTGATTTTAAATATATTTTAGATAATTTAGTTACAAGATTCGATGGTTGAAGAGGAGAATTATTCTGCATGGATCCTCTCTCATGTCTTCTTTTTGCTTGATGCCTTCATGGATCACATAATGTAACACCTTAGGCAAATCCCACATCGGTCGTGGACAGGAGAGGTGCTGGGGTTATAGGTAAACTTTGGCCTTACATGATACAACGCGTTTTGGGGCCAAAAGCATGGCAGATCTCAGAAGAACTCTGCAGTTAAGCGTGTTTGGCCTGGAGCAATCCAGGGATAGGTAACCCCCTAGGAAGTTCTCGTCTGGTCGCCAGAAACAAATTCGTAAGCCAGTGGGGCAAAGCGGACAATGTTGTGTTGTAGTAAGGTGGGATGTTACATATGGTATCAGAGCCACTCCTGTGTCATTCGGGATGGTGGGTCAAACCTCATTGAGGGCGATGAGTCCCAAGGGGGGGTGTTTGTAACACCTTAGGCAAATCCCACATCAGCCGTGGACAGGAGAAGTGCTGGGGTTATAATTAAACTTTAGCCTTACATGATACAACGCGTTTTGGGACCACAAGCATAGCAGATCTTATAAGAACTCTGCAGTTAAGCGTACTTGGACGGGAGTAATCCAGGGATGGGTGACCCGCTGGGAAGTTCTCGTCTGGTTGCCAGAAACAAATCCGTGAGCCAGCGGGGCAAATCGGACAATATTATGTCGTGGTAAGGCGGGATGTTACACATAACAATGTGTTAAGTAAAACCATGTTTAGCTTGTGTATATGGGATGGAAGAAAGAAGAGCAGCTCAAGATATTGAAATGAAAGAAATGAAAGAAATGCAGGAAAAGGAGGATGTCATGTTTAGCTTTATGTCTATTCTTAAAGAGTTGATACCTAATATAAACCTCTCTAACATCTTCAATGGTTTGAACATGGAGGTAATGTTATTGACGTTTATTTAGTTAATTTTTCAAGACATGATTGTGTTTGATTGCAGGATAATATATATTTTTCAATTCTAAATGATTACAAGTTGCTAATGATTCATATAGTGCCTTTAAACTTCGTCCTAATGTAAACCACACCTCATCTCATGCAAGTCAAAGTCACATATATGGTACTTGTGCTTTACCTTATTAGTTGATAGAATAGAAAGGATTAATATTTAGTTGATAGAACAGAAAGGATTAATACTTACTAACACGTGCCTTGGTTATTATTATTACAGATTCAATAAACAAGGGAAAACACTAAATAAGGTAAATGTTTTTTGCTATTTTAACTTGGTTCTTTAGTTCTCGATCTACATTATGTTTCATTTTTAGCATGCTAATTTGTTCAATATTTGAGAAAAAAAGGAATAGTTTTATCTACTTGGGAGAAATAAGAAGGTTGCTTGATTGATTAATTAATACAGAGGTTACCAGTGTAATACCCGTGATCAAAATTTTAAAAGAATATTGTTATTGGTATTGTTATTATTATCATTGGTGAGTCGTTAGTCAACTAATGGAATTATGTTTAGGTCTATTGGGCTTGATTATATATTAAGAAGAAATTTAGTGTAAGTCATAATGGATATATATAAAACATGGGCTTGGATTAGAATAAGTATTAGGCTTGAGTCTTTTGAGGAAACAGGTATAAAAGCTAGTTAGGGCTAGCACCGAAGCATTATCTGTAGAAGGAGAAGAAACAGAGAACCAGGGTGCACTATGTTTGGCGTACGTAAAGAGCAAGAACAGAGAGAGTAGAATCTTCATCTTTTGTCATCAATCTTTAAGGAATTTCAGAAAGAATCATCGGGTAATGTTTGCTATCACCCTGTGATTATTTAGATATAGTTTTGTATGGGTTCAAGCATGATTACATGTTGTTTTTCGAGGCCAGTAGGTGTGTTCTTCAAGTGTGTGTGCACCGAGAAAAAATGAGTGGACTTTGGGATCTAAACTTGATGAAAACCTATATAAAATGAAAGAAGGATTGTTTATATGAGTGGAGAAATAAGTTGTAATTGAAAGATTGCATTTTGGTTGTGTTTTGAAAGATTAGAAAACCCTGTTCGACTAATATATATTTTTTACGCAAAGATGAATGGTCCGACCAAGAGGGGTGGTCCGACTTGGACCCCTGTCCGACTTGCATGTGAGACTTGGACCTTAGACACCATATCCGACTTATCTGTGTGTATATATATATATATATGATGGTCCGACTTGGAGCCCTGTCTGACTTGCATGTGCGACTTGGGCCTCGTCCGGTGCAAGTGGTGGTGCGACTTGTGCACATTGGTGTGATGTGGAAAGCGTGTGTGTTTGGATTGTCAGACTATGAGCCTTGTCCAACCTAGTGTTGTCCGACTTAGGGTGGGATCTGACTTAGGGGTGCGACTTAGAACCCCTGATCTGATTTTGTGTGGGTGTGTGCGACTTAGACCATGGTCCGATCTGTGGTCGGTCCGACCTAGAAGTGGGGTCCGACTTGGGGGCCTTAGAGATTGTGCAAGATGGGTTAAGGACTTGTACTCAGTATTAATCCAGTAAGATATGTTGTAGGTTCTTGCTACGGGACTCGTTAGCTAAACAACTTTGTGACTACCAGTTACTTGTGATTGAACTACGACTAGGTGAGTATTACTTGCATACTGAACCAATATTAAATGTGAGTGTATGATGACCGGCACTTGTGTCGGGTAGTTATGGTTGTTTGCTTCGACAGCGGGTAGTTGTGACCGTTTGCTTTGGCAGCGGGTAGTTATGACCGTTTGCTTTGGTAGCGGGTAGTTATGACCGTCTTTTTCGGCGGTGGGTAGTTATGACCGTTTGTTTTCAGCAACGGGTAGTTATGACCGCATGCTTCGGCATCGGCTATGTATGACCGAGTACGACGGTAGCGAGTATGATGTGCATGAAATGTGACCATGTTAATCTGTCTTAGGTTGCAGTAACTTACTCGCTATGCTTCATGCTTACAGTTGTTATATTCTATCCTTTCAGGACAGGACCGTTGTGGGGCTCCAGGGCAGTGAAGACATCTCACAACTGCGAAAGATTCCACTTTTATTTCCGAAACTGATTTTAAACAATTATTGTTTTGTAACCCTGAGATATTGTATTCGACATTATACACGCGTGATGTTCCGCAATTACTCTGATATTATAATATTATTATATGATGTTATTATTTCTTTTATTGAAAAAAATTGGGATGCTACAACTTGGTATCAGAGCCTAGGTTTAAGATATTCGAACATGCGTATAGTGTGTTTGAACTTAAACCTTGGTTCAAAAATTTAAATTTTCAAAAACGATTTTCGGTGAGCTGTCACCTGGAGCTTGGTCCTGGTGAGCACGAGGCAAAGTATGGTATATGTATTGTTTAGTGGAATATGCTATGTAAACGAATCCATGATATTGGTCAAAGTAATTAATGACTATATCCATGTTTAGGCAAATCATGAATGGTGTGTATTATGTATAATGGTAACCGTATATGTCTAAAATGGATGATTTGGCCTTATTTCATGTTCTCGTGTGATGTCGGGGTAGGGTAGAATTATGCATAATGTTTACATAATTCTTGATATTTATATCATTATGAATTATGAAATATAATAAAAGTAAACCGCTATGTTTGACATTCTAGTTTTTACTTTTTAATTAACATGCAAAGTATTCAACTCTATCGCTTCATACAAACACGTGATATTGTCAACAGGGCTGTCTCACATATTTTTTGGGCCCGAGGCAAAACTAAAAAATGGGCCCCTTAAAATATCAAAATTTACAAAAAAAAACTAATATATATATAAACGTTGAATAAGAAACTTACAATTGTTTGACTTTTCAAATTCTTTATAAATCTATTCATTCACTCTATTTGAGATCGTTTTAGATTTCAAATTCTTTTCTTTTTTGACTACAGGAAAAATGCATTTTGAAAAACTTGATTTATTAATTAATTATAAAGTGATTCAGGTATTGAAGTAAATAAATCAATTAACTTGATATCAAGTGATTCAAGTAACCTGTTTATCTAATAAAGTAAATAACTAATTAACTAATTAACTACTTATCAATAATATTTAGCTAATTTTTAAATGTTTCAAGATCGATTTCAAATAAGTGACACTAACAAATGAGATAGTTGATATCAAGTGATAAATTTCAAGTAAGTGATTTAAAGTAACCAATTAACAAGTAATTGTAGTAAGTAAGTGATTTTAAATAACTATAACAAATTAATTAACTAATAATCAATATGTCAATAAAAGAAACTTTATAGCTGTTTTATTAGAATTTGAACAATTAAACTTTAAGCCTTGATTTTGGAATGAATGAAGGACTCTCACTATTTGTTTCCTATTCTACAACTTTGCAAAAAATCAACTATTCAAATACGAATTGTTTACCAAAACAAGCAATAATAAACTAAATTTAAGAAATAAGGATAAAAAACAAATAATTTCTAAAACTCTTGAGTCTCGCTCAAAGGATATATAAAATTTAATCTCATATGTGTTACACTGATTTTAAGAAACTTATTACCATCTACCAAAACTCTGTTTTTGCTCTACTTAAAGGGCTAAAATAATCATCTCACTAAAAACGAAAACAATATACAATTGCAAGTCACCGACTAATCTCAAAATGCCTCACTACAAAAAAACAACTTTTAGAGGCGACAAAATGTCGCTGCAAAAGAGCAAAAAGTCGCCGCACAAACTCTTTTGAGGCGACAATTTTAACTATTGTGGCAATTGTAGTTTGTTTTTAGGAAAGACCAAATAAATCTGAATTGGATGATTTACAATTGTAGTTTGTTTTTGTGTTTCATCATTTGCAAAAAAAACAGAGTTAAAGAAGAACCAATCACCAACAGCTTCAAATCCATAGCCAAATAGATTGCCGCAACATGATTTCGCTTTTTTCCTCTATGAGGTTGCTATGCGTCCATGATTTTCAAGCCGATTGCTATTTTAATTTCTAAGTTTGCGTTTCAGATATTGAGCCTATGAAATTGGTTCTTTTTTTTATCTATCCAGACATTTATGCTCGATAAACTTCGTTACATATACTTACATACATACATACATATATATATATATATAAAGAATATAGCCATGCGCCCTGAACGATTGTCCGGATAACCCGTCCCTTAAGACGGCCCGGAATATTGATAAGTAGTCAATCCTGGACCAACAAAGTATATATATTCTCTTTTCTTTGAATATTCTTGTTGTGTATTGAGTGTCCATTACTACACTCCTACCTATTGCCAACACCTATTATTGCGACCACCCTTCAATGCCTTTAATTCAGAATTTTCAAAAATAAACCCAAGATCGGTTAGACCACGTATATGAAAGTCAAATACTCGTATCCCCGAAAAACCTGAACACGGGATATACACTTTTAAAACTTTTACAATAACCGTATCTTGATCATTTCATATTAAAAAATAACAAATAGTGTACTCGTATCCCCGAAAAACCCGAACACGGGATATACACTTTTAAAACTTTTACAATAACTGTATCTTGATCATTTCATATTAAAAAATAACAAATAGTGCAAAAAAGTCGAGTCATGTCTATATGATTCAAATCCGTAAAAAATACGTGAACCGAATTACGTCAACTCATTTTATGATTTACTCTAAAAAATAATGAAACACTTTGCTTTTAAAATTAAAAATCACTTATGAGAAATGTTCAATATAGTCTTAATTTAATTCATAGTTCTGAGAGGCAATTTATAGCCATTAGATTTCAAAATTCAATAGTCCAGATTCAATATTAGATAATAATCAAAATTGATATATTTGTATGTAAGGGATGAGAGAGGGCATTTCTGACTTTTTGCCTATTGGTCCCCACTTTCTCTCTTCTCTAACGGTTTGTGAGATAATTAATTTTAAATAAATTAAAGGAGGGAGAAAGTGGAGACCAATAGGTAAAAAGTCAAAAATGTCCTCACTCATACCCTTGGTACAAATATATCAATTTTGATTATTATTTAAGATTGAATTTAGACTATTAAATCTTGAAATCTAATTGCTATAAATTAACCCAGGATTATGAATTAAATTAAAACTATATTAACATGGTAATTATATATCGATAAATGTAATAAATATTTAATTAATTCCTACTATATATACACACATGCACACACATATATGTCGATCGGTTCCTTATCTTCATGAAACTCAACTGAAAACTGAAAGATGAAGATTCTTTATATTCTTCAAGTTCTATTCATCTTGTTTCTTGATTTGTCGAATGGGTTTTCAGATCTTCATGCACTCTTGAAGCTGAAAGCCTCCATGATGGTTGCACCAGCCACTTCTGGATTAGACAACTGGAAAGCACCACACCCTAACTCTAATCGTTCCAATTCACATTGTTTGTTTTCAGGAGTTTTGTGTGACGAAAACTCTCGTGTGATTTCATTGGTCATCTTGAATGTTCCTGTGTACGGAAAAATACCGCCGGAGATTGGGATGTTAAACAAGCTTGTGAATCTCACGCTTTTTTCTGACGGCCTCACCGGTGAACTTCCGATGGAGCTGTGTAATCTTACTTTGATCAGGTTTTTTAATTTATCTCGTAATTTCTTAACTGGCGAGCTTCCGGGTGAGATCGTGGCGGCCATGCCTGAGCTTGAAGTCTTCGATGTGTACAATAATAATTTCAGCGGAAAGTTGCCGCTAGAGTTTGTGAAATTGAGAAATCTAAAAACGCTTAATCTCGGAGGTAGCTTCTTCAACGGGGAGATCCCGGAAGAATACTCGGAATTTCCGAGTATAAGGAGCTTAGATTTGGGTGGTAATGAGCTTTCCGGTAGGATTCCGGGAAGCTTGTCAAGGTTATCGACTCTTAAGAACCTTTGGTTAGGGTACAACAACTATGAAGGGGGGATTCCACCGGAGTTTGGTTTGTTCAAATCGTTAACATTTCTTCACATAAGTGGTTGTAAATATCTATCCCGAGAGATCCCGAAGAGTCTAGGGAATGTGAAGATGTTGAAATTTATCTATCTTTTTTATAACAATTTGACCGGCGAAATACCACCGGAGCTGTCTGGATTAGTTAGTTTAAAGGCACTTGATTTCTCCTACAACAATCTCCGCGGCGGCAAACCTTCAAATTTTTCAGAATTGGAGAATTTGACAGTACTGTGTCTGTTTGGCAACAATCTCGCCGGTCCTGTTCCGCCGTTCATTGCTGATCTCCCGAATCTGGAGGTACTTCAGCTATGGGATAATAATTTCACTTCTTCACTACCGGAGAATCTTGGTCGTAACGGCAAGCTTAGATTCCTTGACGTCTCCGGAAACCACCTTACTGGAACAATTCCGGTAGATCTGTGCAAAGGAGGTAATATATACAATAGAAATATGGTGCATCGATTTGTTTATCCTTTTCATTTTCTGAAAATTTTGATCTACAAATGTTGGGGTTCTGGTAACATTCAATTGGATTAAGATTCTATCGTATTTGAGTTAAACATCACAAATCATGTTCTCACATAAAGATAAGAATATGGTGGAATTTAAGCTGATTATTAAACTAAGAAATAACAGTTTAAACTATAATTATTGGTTGAATAGTAAACATTTTCATAGATTTTAGAGTTTAGTACACCAAAAAATATCCAACTTGTCACGTTTTTTATTGCGTATATTAAACTTTAAAAGTTTTTATTGTATATATTAAACTTTTAATTTATTGATATTCTATGTATTTTGGTTAAATAAAAAAGTAAAAATGTATAAGTTACATACAATAAAAAGCTTAATATACACAATAGCGGCTAACTAAATGTTAGATACATACAATATAAAACTTAAAAATATAATAGACACAATAATAAAACGTAACAAGTTCCTTGTATTTTGGTGAACTAAACCTTATATTTTACTGTAAAACTATTTATTTTATGCCTTTCAAATTACTTACAATGATTTTTAACACTATAATACATAGTAATGACTACCGTTATTGTTATGATTGATATCAGCTTTACTCACTTACGACTGTACAATTCTAATAAGACTATGATAACTATCACATATCATCACTATTGTTACTGGACCACACACACACACACACATATATATATATATATAATCAGCTTTAGTGTAAACTTTTTTATTATAACTAGTTTATAGACACGTGCACGCACGTGTATTAATCTATTAGAGAAGTAAACTTGAAATGTATTAAAATCAAATAGAAAAATGTAAGTACTGTACCTATACAAAAAATTCTAAATACGTACATAAGAAACTAAATTAATTTTTTTTTGAAATATTTTATACACAAGTAAACTTGAAAAATAACATAATTGAATATAAAACACGTTTCAAGTATGTAGATAACGACCAAACTAAGACAGATATATATAAAATAAAAAGTTGACATACAAATTGTTTAAAATATATACAAAACAACAAAAATACATCATAAGCTTAAGCATGTTCATATCATAGATGATGACATCTAACGAATCAGTCAATGGGGATCTAGAAATAAGAAAAAGAAGTGAATCTACTAAAGACATAAATTCTTAAATCAAGCAAAAGAAACAACATTCTAATAAACAACCATTCTACTTGGTTAACCTGATAATTGAGAAAGAATAAAATGATAGTAAGTATAAACTATCAGATATAAAGAACAACTAAAAATTTTCATATTTAGAAAAAATGGAAATCCAAGTTCGCATAACTAATAACTTAGTGACGATTTAAGCGTACGGGTATAAGAGAAAGAAAATATACATACAGATTTGTACACACGAGCATTACATGAATAAACCTGAAACACAACATGATCCAATAGAGAATCGTTTGATAATTTAATAAATCAAATTAGTTGATAAAAGGCCTATCTCTATGCTTAAATATGCTACTAATGACCACATGTCTTACGTTTTGAACGGGCTCCATTGCATTTTCACTTCTAAAGCCGAATTTTCGTACAACTTGCAAGTAAAAAAAAATGACTCACATTTTAAAAAAATCAGAATGGTTTCCTGTCTTGTGTATAAAAAACTAAAACTTCTATTTTATTTTTACCTTTGCCTAACTACCTACACTAATAAAATAGTTTCAGGACCATCAAGAACAGTTATATTTACATCTCTTAATTTAGATTTTTAAATATATAATATATCATCTTTTAATAATATATTTTATTTTAAATCGTATTTTATAAAAGGTTTCATACTACTTTCTAATAAGATTGAAAATGCTATAAAATAAATAACTAAACACTTTAAATAGTATATTCAAATTGCCCACTCAGCCCATCACCATAATCCCAAAAAAAACCCACTCAACTAAACAAAAAATTACCTACCCACTACTATTAATGGATAACAAAAATTTAAGAATATGCTAATTTTTAAAAAGTGTCATATTACAATAAAATTTATACCAAAACGTAGATAAAAATGAGACGGTTGCAAATATATAATTATTTTTTCTCTAAA
>JAUEJL010118396.1:0-12019 GCA_032274825.1 Drosophyllum lusitanicum | reverse complement strand
TAACAAGCAATAACTAAAAGACTGGAATGAAAAAATTACCTGTTTATTATTAAAGTTGATGTTATTGCTTGCTTCTTTGTTGTTTCTTGAATGTTGCTTCAAACTTTGTTGCTTGATATTTGTTCTTGCCTTTTAATGAATTTTTTTGAGGGATATTTGTTCTTGCTTCTTTGCTGATTCTTGAATGTTGCTTCAAACCAGCTTATATAGAGCTATTATGAACGGACAGTATAATAATGAATGATGCAAGATAATAGTGATTGGGTTTGTGTGGAGGTGAATGCATGAAACAAATAACTTACTGTTCTCTTGTGAATTAATTTACTATTCCCTCGTGAATGTGTCTGTGAATTGCATGGCTGTGTGTTTCAACTTTCAATTACATGACTTTATCTGTTTGGATGTATTTGTTTGGATGTTTGTGAATTGCCATCACTACACTGCTACCTACCCACATGCTACTACCAGTCTGCCCACAGTGTAATTGCATTGTTGATAAAACCGGCACCTTAATTCCCTACTTTTTTTCGAATTTTGATTAAAACCGGCCTTTGAGGGGCCAGTTATAGTAGTTTTGTAATTTAAAATAAATCCCACTTACTTTTGTTATTTTTTTTAACTATATTACTTTTGAAAAAAATTCCTCAAAGAATGCCAAGATACTTGCTTTGGCTGCAGTCTTAGAATGTCAGAGGGGGAAGAATGACCCGAAGCTAGTTACTGATCAAGATGAATATAACCTGTGGGTCGTCTACTGGCACTATAGCATTTTCGCTAATTCGCCATCTGCTCATTTGGTCAACCCAAAATAGGAAATGGCGGAACCCTACCAGAGCCATACCATAAAACCACAAAGTCACCAACCGTAGCTCATGGTCTTCTTAGCCATGCCACAATGCCAGAGTCCGATTACAAGGGAAAATTCCGTCCTCATCAGGCCAGCATATGATCAGCACCATTTTCATTTTTCTTTACCTTTTATTTTCATAGACTTATTATACATGCAACCTTATAATAAATGTACCAACACATGATCAAAAGTTATAAATGCTAGCTACTTGGCTAGCATCGAGCATTAGAGCACATAAGATGAAGCTCAGAACAGAACCAAAAAAAAAGTTGGAAGATAAGAACACATTAAAACCGGTCGTATATACATGAACCATAAGCATGTTTTTCAAAAACAAAGACTATATTCAGTCATGTCATCAAAACTCAATGCCACTATTTAGCTGAACAGAAAAAGAAGGCTGACCAACATCTCCAAGAGGAGTTTCAACTTTTAATACTATCCCTGATTTCCCAACATTTCCATTCCACTTTGACCTACCTACCTGCATTTCAGGAAGACACAACACAACTGCAAAAGTTAGTAGTCAAAACTCATAAAATACACATTATAACGTGAATCATAATAAAAGATTGCACAAAATTCTTGGAAATGAATTCAACTTTACACGTTTTGCTATTGTGTTTGTGTGTATCCAACGTCAAAACTTACCAGCTTTATTTTTAAAAAAAGGCAAAAAGACGCATCACTTAATCTACACATATGTCCACAACAAGACTTGAACCCTTAACCTCAAGGAGGCTTTAGTAAAAAGTTAATTGGTTGATTTCTAATTTTTTTTTTTATTATTATATAGAGTAAATTACAGGGAATGGTCCCCGTGGTTTGATGTTGGTAACTGGTTTAGTCCTTTAAGATGAAAAAATACATCAATGGGCCCTACTATTCAGTTTTTGTTTATGATTTAGTCCTTTACGCTAACATCCGTCAAAATTGGATGTTAGTTGTCTTTTTCTGTAGGGGCAACTCTTTCCTTTTCTAATTATCTCTTCTATTTTTTAATTAAAATTACAAAACCCTACCTACCTCCTATTCCCTCCATCTCCTCTACACACACAAACCCCGCCACAACTTTCTCTCTCTTCTCTCTCCCTCACTTAGTCACCTCCACCATGGTGGCCAGCATCACCACCACTGCTACCCGAACGAGATGAACATCTGCAGCCCCTTGGTAGAAGACATCGACATCACCACCTCCGCCACCCCATTTCTCTCCCTACCCACTGTTACCCATCTGTTATCACCTACAACTCTCCGATTTGGGTGTTTGAAGTTCTTGAGTTCGCCAGCGACGTCATCTTGTCATTTCTGACTTATGGTTTGTTTAAATGGAGTCCTCTATTTTTTAGTTCACCGGTGACTCCATCTCGTCGTCGCCAGATCCACTACCATCAGCCCGTACCACCATCGTCGGGTGCGTCAAAGGTTGAAGGTGAAGAAAATCCTTTCCCTTTCTTGATGAAGACAATGAGCCGCCGGTCTCATTCTCAATAGTCTTACTATTTAGCTTTTATGTACTTATTTATTCATCTGTATTTGTTGATCTTTTGCTCCGGACCTCCGGTAAACCCAAATCGTCTCGGTTTTTGTTAACTATTGTGAATTGAAGCAAATAGTAGGATAGCATATGA
The DNA here is from genome assembly GCA_032274825.1 of Drosophyllum lusitanicum. Lineage (NCBI taxonomy): Eukaryota > Viridiplantae > Streptophyta > Magnoliopsida > Caryophyllales > Drosophyllaceae > Drosophyllum > Drosophyllum lusitanicum. Next base: position 9,538 of record JAUEJL010118396.1, on the reverse strand, counting down.
TCAAACATGTGGTTCCTAAGTTCACTAGTTGGGTTTGTGTTGTTAAACTAACTAGCTGGGTATGTGCGTTTTACTAGCATCACCACTCATTCAAAATTCACAACAAATCCACAAATCTTGTTACTTTTACTCTTTTAGTGGGTTTTTTTTATTGATTTTCATGGTGGTGGTGTTGGTTTGTTAGATTGATGCAGCCCTTGATGAACTCATAGGTTAGCTTTCTTCAATTGGGGAAGAAGACTAATATTCAGGAGAGATAGTAGGTAAAAGACCAAAATAGTCCTTTGACCAAGTCATCTAACGTCTAATTCTAACAGATGTTAGCTTAAAGGACTGAATCAGAAACAAAAAATGAACAGTAGGAACCAGTGACGTAATTTTTCATCTTAAAGGAATAAACCTTACTCTATTACAGTAGGAACCAGTGACGTAATTTTTCATCTTAAAGGAATAAACCAGTTACCAGCACCAAACCACAAGGACCATCCATAAAACTTACTCTATTACATATTAACCAAATCAACCCAACCCCCCCCCCTCCCCAAAAAAAACCAAACCAACTTGTCTTCTATGATAGTATGATGGCAAAGACCACCGCCGCCACCTATCACCAACCACTAACACCACCACTTACCATTAACTATTTGCAAATGAGGGCGGTGATCTCACAGATTCTGATTATATCAACACTTCCATTTATATTAGAGTATTAGTCACCTACTAAAAATTAGTAACTAAATATAACAAAGAATGTTAAATATAGTTTATGTGGTATAAAAGTTAAATAAAAAATAAGCAACTTACTAGATAAATTTAATAATTTGGCTTTGCAAGTTTAATGCGCCAAAAAATGAAGTTTTAATATTCGGTACACACAATAACAAAACACGTATAGCTAAATACCGGAATACATTTCCATGAAGTTGCCCATTAGAGGTGGCAATTCTAGCTCATTAACTTATGAAGAGTTTCATTTGGGTTGTGTTTTTGTGTCAAACACTCGGAAAAAAGAATTTTACCTTAAAAGGAATCAGTCATATAGGTCTCCTAAATCGATATAATTTAGATATATAGATTTTAAGTATCGAGGATGCTTTCAAAACCATTTAAAACATTAACCACTTATAAAATCTCGACAAAAGTGTTTGCAAGTCAACCCAACCCGATCTGTTTGCCACCTCTATAAAGACACCATGTTGAATAATTGTGTATACATTCTAAAAGAAACAAGCTGACACTGAAAAAACGTACAGATAGTGATGCAAATGCCGATGGATGTGATGCTAATGAACAACCACTAATCAGACTCAACTCCTCGTTTACTGAATGCACAAGTTCTGCCCTCAGTCCAGGGTTGTTCCCACCAATTGTTGGGTGTAAGCTGGCCAAACACGAAAGTCATAAAAAAATATTTACATCTATAAGCTAGAAAACAAAATTGTTTAACTTCTGATTTGGCCCCCAAAAGGGGGGCATTTTTCTGTTGTATTTGCTCGTTATCATGCAGCATATCTTATTACCTGAATTGAACGGTTGGTCTGACCATGAGACCAGATCTCTTCCATGCTAAAGCTTGTTCAAAACCCATGGTAAACGATCTTTCAGGCCATTGTACCATTGGTGTGATACGTGTTCCCCAATTATTCTAAAAAAAAACTGCATATCAATATATAATTTCTTAATACAAGGAAGTTCAATGCTGTGTAATGTGCAAGACAACATACCTTGCACGAGAAACTGAACCTCATTTCACCCGGATATTGGCCCTGAGCTTGAAGCAAACCACCAAAAACAGGCAAGAAAGCACTGGTAGATAAGCCTTCACCAGCTACATAGGTCAGCTGACCGTTGGGAAACTGCAAATCCATGAATGACTGCAAGATTTGGTACCAATAAATTGTTAATTCAGACACTGACAACCCAGATCAAGAAATTCATTAATAAAGGGGTTAATTTTGTACTTACACAAGCCATTGGATTAAGGCAAATCATCGACATCAGTAGCCACCTTCTATGCTTTGACCACACTGCTGGGCAAAGCGAATGCATTCCTTTCTGGTAATTAAAAAAAGAGTAGAAGTATTGAATATATGTACGTTTACAGACAACAGATTTTATATAAGGAAGGATTGGGCACGGAATGAATGTACCTTTCTGTCATATCCATACCAAAGCAAATGTTGCTTGGACAAATGAAGTGGCAAAAGAAGAGTAGAATCACGAACAAAAAGTACTGGTCCAAGCTGGACAAGAAAAAGGGATGGATTTTCATTTCCTGACGTGGAAATGCCACGTGATGCTTCCACTCTCCAGAAATCTCCCCTTGCAACCAATGAGCTTTCTACGCTTTGTGTCCGGCTGTCATATGTTGATGACATATTAAACATTCCCTGCAATTATTAAAACGGTCATCAGTAAAAGATACTTCATGGAGATCATTCGCAACAATATCTTTAGCAAGGAAAGTAACTCTACATTTATAAAACTATTTGTAAACATTTGAAAACTTGGATCTAGTAAATATGAAAAAGAACTCATTTGTAAGCAAATTTCAAACATAGGAAATGACTTTGCAGAGATAGCATCCACAGATTCTTGCAGGTGTCAAATTGGTGAATAGACTACAGACAAGAGTTTCAGTGAATATATAAAATCTTCTCCATCAAATTGTTGAAGAAAATGTTACTGTTCGTATTATCAACATATATACCCATTAAACAAAAAAAAAATGGGGTGATTCTACTTATATTTTATCTTCAATAGATCAAATGAATAAAATTTAACAACTTTGCTAAAAACAAAATGGGTTGACGGTTGCCCAACGGCCAAAGGATATTTGAATGCTTGAAACCTCCAAAATCGCTTTTTTCAGATAAATATTATAATAATATTTTTATTTTTATAGTATAGTTATATCACATATAAAATGGAAAAAGGTAATAAGAAAATGTTGGTGGATCAAACATGCCCAACCTGACCCGTATTAAGAAGTTACCCAAATTTGAGAAACATCATAAGAACTATTAAATTAGTACTACCATCAGAACCCAGTCTGTAAGCAAGTAAATGCTTGTACAAGTGGATCACAAAAACAATACATATATAGAATTTGTTCAAGAGACAAAACTATATTATTCACATAAAACTAACGGCAGGGCATGTTACTGGCTACAAAGATCTCTACAGTCGCTATAACAGTATTTCAAGTATTTTTGGAGTATATCATGAAAGCCCTTACCCCAAGGAGAATGTTGATTTATGCGAAATGTCTACTAGGAGGATATATAGGAGGGTATAATGTTACTTTATCAGTTTACCCTGGTGTAAGTAGCACTTTGGTTAATTAGACTAATAATAGTTTCTCCAGAATATAAAACTCAGGGGGTGTTTGGAAGTTAGTTTAAACTTATTATTGTTGCAATTAGAATAATCCATATCCCAAAATCTAAACAACTGCTTATCTGATGCTTCAAGCAGCTATCATTTCAAAACATGCATCCAAATAACCCTTAAAGCATGTTGTGAACACTAACCCGTTTGGTTAACTCAAGAATGCACTATAACTTAAATGATTGCTTACCAAAACGTGAAACTAAAGAAATCATACGAATTTATCTCAAATATCTTTCATGACCAATATGCTTAATCCACTTACTCATCAACAATGGCTTGCATAATATACCTGAGGTTTACCAGAAAATCGTGCAAGTTTCAAGCTAAATCCATGAGCCTCCTCTTCATCTGTCGCATCTTTCACCTTTTCAGTTTCATTAAACCCAAAATCTTTAAACCTTTTCGTCAACGCCCCAAGATCCTCATGAACCTGCATATTGACCCCCAAATCAGCACTTCTTTGAACTCCCGTATCCACCCTTAACACCACCGCATCTTCCTCATGCCTGAAAGGCACCGGCAACCTTCTAAAAAACTGCTGCACAACACCATTCAAATTTGCCCCAAAATCCACCCCAGCTTGACCTAATTTATTCCCTATATCAAAAATCGCAGAAACCCCATTAATCCCATACGTATTCTTATCTATTGCATGCCCTAAATCTCGTGCAACAAAATTCTGCGTAGGGAATTCCACATCAAATAGCTTGGGTGGATAAGGGTTGGGCCATGTAAACGATGGAGGAGTGATGTGCGATTGAATCAAACCTGTAAACCCTTGTGTTAATCTATCTGCTAAATCTAATCCGTGTCGTTGCACCTCTTCCCATGCTTCAAATGATCTCTCAACAGACATACTTTCCCACTTAAATAACAATCAGAATCAAGCTTTTCAACTGAAGAATCCGACCCACATGATTCAAACAAGTCAAGATCTTGAAAAGCTGTTGAATTTTAGGGGTTTGAGCTGCGAAAAGAGTGAAAGCAGGGTCTCTTTATCCGGTTTGGTTCTGTGTAGTTGAAGTATCGTTGGATGAAGTGAATTAGTGGGAAATTGGGTAAACAGAGATTGTTGATTTCAAGAATATCGTTGATTTTAGGAATCCGTGTGATCGATGTTGTCGTTGGTGTGTGGTGGTTATGGTTTTTTTGCTTATGATTTGGGAAAAAGAAGGGTTTCAATCGAAAGAAGGAATTGACTTCTGGGGCACTCTCCTTCTTATCATCTTCTTGTGGTAGTATATTTGATTTTTATATTTTAATTTTTTTGGTTTTTTTTTAACCTTATGAAAATAGAGTTAATTATATTTTTAGTTTAGAAGAATATTTCATAAAGTTTTATACTTAATTAATAGTTTTAATGGACTAATTTTAGCCTTTGAATCAACGACATCAATGGTCCAAATTGTATTTTAAAATTTTGGACGGAGTGACATTTTCGTAATTCACATATGATGCTTTTACAAATCACACGTGATTGTATACTAAATCACTTGTGATTGAATATTAAAATTTTAGGACTATATCTTTTACATAGACTTTATTGAACACAACTCTTTTAGTTTAATATGGTTTTATAGTTTTGATCCCCAATTATTTTTGTATATTTGGGTTCTAGTCAAATTAAAAAGACGAAAACACCTTGCCCTTTTTTCATTCTTTTTTCTCAATTTTATGTCATTTTTAAATTATTTTAAATGAGAATTCTACTTTTGAAAAAACAAAAGAATATATTATCTCCCTTCCTAGGTATACATCACCACCCCTTTCCTCTCTCTAAATTCATCATTCTTTCCGACTCTCTATCTATTGGCAACTTTCATTGCCACCACCACTATACCCCCTCTATCACACACACACACACACACTTTATCTCTCGATCTCTCTCTAACCTTCGTTTGCTTCAATCTCTATCTCAATCTCTCTCTAAACAGATAAATAACTCATATCAACGGCCGACACACCACCACCACTAACTGCTAGCCACCTTACTTCTCTGATCAATGCGCAAGTATCCCATCTCTTTGTCCCTTATATTTGTTAATCAAAAACCATAAACTACCAATCACAAAATTGACAAAAGAATCATGAACATATAAAGTTTAGACTTTAAATCTTTATTACCCACTCATTTGTGTACCGTGGTGTAGATTTCTATTGCAAACGTAAACTAAATCTCCAAATATCATTCGGGACACAATTCAGAAAACCTTATTATTTTAATTGCTAAATTGACACAAGAAACTTGTTCAGATGCTACAAATTGAACCGTCGTCAAATTGTGAAGTAGTAAACCGTCACTGCCTTTGAAACATTGGACTATCAACGTTGACCATTGTCGGCTTTGTACTAAGTGGAGATGGAGATGGCGGATGGTGGCAATGGTGGTGAAGATGACGGTGGAACGAGGAAGAGATCTCAGGGATGGTGTCGGTGGTGTTTAGCGGAGGGGGGATAGATCTGTGAAAGTAGAGAGAGACGAAGGATGGTGGCCAGCGGTTGTGGTGGGTTGACTACGGCGGTGGAGTTAAAGGGTTTGAGAAATAAGGGTAGGGGAGAGAGTGTGTGTTAAAGGGTTTGAGAGAGAGGAGATATATGTGACTTTTTTTTTATTTTCCTAAAATTAAAATATAATTCAAAGAAATTTCTAAAATAGTTTAACAATAAAATCAAATCAAGAAAAAGAATGAAAAATATGGCATGGTTAATTTCGTCTTTTTAGTTTGGCTAGTAACCAAAACCGTAAGAGATTTGACATTTAAGAACCAAATATATACACACAAAAAGATAGGAACCAAAATCATGATTTAAAATTTATACTCTAAAAGGACCTCCAAACTTATTTAATCAACATTTTAGTTCTCAAGTTACATTTAGATATATTTAAACACTCCAAACTTTGATCCATTTTTGTAACACTGAAAATCTAAAGCCATTTTTTTTAAAAAAATTGTTGCGGAAGCGTTACTAATTTTTCATAAACACAATCACCCACAAATACAAAGCACTGTTTACAAATACAGTAATCGTTGTGTTACAAAAGAGTTACAAAACATGGCTCGTATCTATTCAAAACATAATATCCGAGCGTTGGTCAATTACCCTTCGCACACAAACCCTAGCTAAACAGTTGTACTCACCAAACCTGCAAAAACGGGTTCAACCGTGGGGAATTAGCACAAAGCTAAGTGAATGAAAGCTACAAACAGTCAGTTATCAGCAACAACCAATAATATCAACAATCAACAACCAATCAATCACACTAGTCCAGAGGACCGGAAGTTCTGCCAAACCTGCAACCAATGCGGGCCAAAGCAAAGGTTTACCGGTAGCCCTCTGCCAATTGGCATAGTTAGATCCCCTCCGATACAACGCATACATCAGAAGATCTACAACTACTCAACCAATAACAAACGGGCCCAGCCCCATTCACAGCAGCTGACCTCTACCAACCCCATTCACAGCAGCTGGTCACTACCAGCCCATTCCCAACCGTTGATCTCAAACAAATACCAAGTACTCATCATACCATGAACACATAACGTAATTCGATCAAATAATACATAAGCAATGTTCCAATCATCGATCAACAATCAACAAATTATCAGACTAAACAGTCCATCATAGCATCAACCATCTTAATACCAAGTAACCATATCAGTTACAACCAATACCACTCGTAAGTAAACCTCCACTCACCTCGATTCCCAATCACACCGCTCAGTTGTCTAATGTCACCGGGTCTTCGTAATTCTTGAGAACACAACAACACCGAAATCAGTCTTTGATTCATAAATATATATATATTCACATATATTTATACCGAACATAACCATAACTATCAGGTTAGAATCACACATAAAGCAAGCATATAACATGCAACATAATCGAATCAGCGAACAAAGGTCCAAAAGCTGATTTTTTGCACCGGACACGTCGCGTCCCACATGGCCGACGCATCACGTCACGTCAAGTAAAAGTCAGACCACCAATGTCGGATTACCAAAAGTCGGACCATCAAAAAGTCGGACCAACAAGGTCGGTTGGGCCCAAATTCGGACCAATCCGGGGACGCATCGCGTTCCCCTAACTGGATGCGTCACGTCGCGACCTGCAACTTCTCTTGTTCTTGATTCTGCCTTCTTCCATATTCATACAACCCAACTCAAACACCACTATAAATCTGGAAATCGAGTTCTAACAGTTCTAAAGCATAATAAACTTCATATAACATCCTTACAATCAACACAAACTCATCAAAACCAATTAAAACTTCAAAATAAACAAAACCCACATGTCAAGTTTCTTCAAAAACCTTCATAACGTCTTTAATGGTGTTCTTTAATCTTTATAACATCAAAACCCATATAAACTTATCACAACTAACATGAATCATGATACACGTAAATACCAACCTTAATCTTGGAATACCAAACACCAAATCAAAGGTTCAAGGTTTCAAGTTCGTTAACTCTTGAGCTTTCTTCAAGTGCAGGTAAACACACACACACTAGATATTTGCATCAATGAGGAGGTGACTCTAAAGTCAAGTATACCCACATACACATACTCAGTACACGTGCACACCCACATAAAATTTCAATTAAGTTAAACCAAGCATGAGGTATCTTACTAACTCATGTAATTCTATACATACACACATGCAACACACGTACACACAAAACATATCTCAATTTCTCGATTTCCAAAACACGAGGTAGCACTTATTGTTTAAGATAATAACAATTACTAGTGTGCCAAATTGCTTTCCAGCATACAGTTAATCCAACAAAGCGGTCATCCATAATCAATTAACATAGAACGAGGTATTTTCTACAACCCTTGTTCAAAACCGAATTTATTTATCTCATAAAATCAGACGATATAAATATTCATTTTAATCACATAATTAAATTCATAAACACGCATAAACAAACACAATTAACTTACTACCAACCCTTTCACGACTAGGTCGGGTTTACGGATGTTACAATTTTATAATTTTGTTTTCGAAAGATCCACTTTTTTTAATCGTAATAAGATAAACTGGCTTACAACCTTTTTTAAAATATGTTTTTATCTCAAACGTTAAACTTTAAAATATTTTAACTCATGGACTTTTTTTATGATGTTTTTGTAAATGCTTTAACCTCAAACTTTATATATTTTATAGAAAAAGTTGAGATCAATAGAGCTTATTTTATACGTAATTGACTTATTTGATACTTGATAGAAAGGTTATCACAAATTTTCAAATTAATTTAAGCTTACTAATGAAATTAATTTTTTTAAACGGTAAACACACATATCCTTTAATTTGTATGTATGTCTATAACATGCTTGAACCGTAAACCTTGAATTTTTTTTTGAGATTCAATGAAACCATGTTATCATCATTTTATGGAACTGATGAATTTCCTCCTGTTCAAATAGTTACATGATATTTGAATTTTAATTACATAATATCAATTCATGGCAATTTTGTATTTTCTTTGGGTTATGAAAATAGCCAATGGAGGCTCTGTTAAATTGCTATGATTTACATTTGGTCTTGAAATTAGCTTTGTGGTGTCATTAAGCTTCTTTTTATTTATCCTATTTATTACTAAAGTTACTAAACTTTTTATTTGAGTTGCTATGCATATATAGGGTACTTCTTTCGGTTAAAATAAAGATATATTCATAACATTCTAGCAAATAGGTACATAGGATGTTGCTCTATTGAGCTATAAAGTTCAGACGGACCGATTAGATAACACTAGTTAATATCTATTCGTTCTAGTTTTTCTTATATAGGGAGGATGAGAGACGCTCAAAATGTAAGTGTTTGTAACACATACCGAAAGGGGTAGCAATGTTGAAACTAAATCATTGATGACTAGTTCAAACACAAGAGCGGTTTGATATATAAAAAAGACCTTTCAGGTAAAGGATAATTCAAATTTGGCGGAATCTCTCATAGGTAAAAGGGTAGTAGAATTCACAATGTGGATTTCTATCATTTTGATTTATCTATCTATATCTTCTATAACTTAAAACCCTTTTCATCCTATGTGGCACATCTTATGGTTTGGTGAATTCCTAATTGAAGTGAATTAGGAAGAAAGGGTTGATGATGTGGCAATTTTTTAGGAGTTGAGTTTTT
>JAUEJL010118385.1:0-12020 GCA_032274825.1 Drosophyllum lusitanicum | reverse complement strand
TAGTTATTTCTCTTTTATTTTGACAGTTTTAACCCCTCAAGTTTCTAAACATTTCCTAATCTCAAATAAGCTACCCACTAAAATACAACACTTGTTTAATTAATTTATCAGGAAATTTTCGAACCTTGGGTGTTACAGGTTGTGATTTTGATATGTAAGTGGGCTGTGAATCTGTGATGGACGACGGCGGGACATTAACAGATAGTGGTGGATGGTGGTAAAGGGTGTTGGGGAGGATGCGTCTTGATTATATAATAATTAGTAATTTATTTATAGTTTAGTTATTTATTTATAATATTTAAATGTATAAAACAAAAAATTAAAGAATAAATAAAAAATATATGGGGCATTTTTGTCCATGAATTCGGACTAACCTTGTAACCAGATCTAAATGATAAGAATCAATTTCATAAATTTTAAAATATTAAAACTAGATGAATGTTCAATATAGTCCATAATTAATTTATAGTTTTAAAGGACTAATTTTAGGTTTTAGATCAATTTCATCAATGGTCCAGATTAAATTTTAAAAATTTAGGCAGAGTGACATTTTCATAATTTTTCGTAATTCACATGTGATGCTTTTAGAAATTACATATAATTATATAATAAATCACCTGTGATTGAATATTAAAATTTCATAACTATATTTTTTAAATAGACTTTATCGAAAACAACTCGTTAAAACTAAATATACAACTATAACTTTAGGATTGTAGTCCAAACTCCGAAGTGTAAACACTTGTGTTCTCGACAGATACAAATCACAAAAGAGCATACCATCACTCGTTAACTCTATAGAATAGTCATTCGTGCGCCATTTGAGTTTCATCTTTGAAGCGTGTGATCGAACATATCGTGTGCACAGTACCAAGATGAATATGACACCACCAAATATGAACATGGACACTGCAAAAGAAGATTTCTTGAAGGAATTTAGCGAATCTTACGGTTATCCCAACGCCCCCAAGAACATTGATGATATTCGAGCTACCGAGTTTAAAAGACTTGATGGTAAACCCCTCTCGATCATTCACCAATTTAATACTCTTCTTTTTTTCAGAAAGCATTACCTAAAGAAGGAAAAACTACGGAAAGATTCAAGATATTGGATAAATATTTGGTTCAAGAACCACAGTATTGGTTAACAAAACAGTATAATCGTAAAGGGTTTAGAATTTAATTGACTGATGTATATGATGGCCCTATTTGGGGTTGGATTATGCTAAGATAATTAGTTGAATTATGCATTTTATGGGTTATGTAGGTTTTTGACTGTATGCATTTTTTGATTGTTTTGTGGAATTTCTTTGTAGGGAATGTGTATTTGGATCATGCTGGTGCCACTTTATATTCTGAATTTCAGATGGAAGCAATTTTTAAAGATCTTACCACTACTGTTTATGGCAATCCCCGTATCTTTTTTAAGCTATTAATTAGTTTCAATTAGTGATGTAATCATTTCAAGTAGATACATATATCGTGTAAATCATCTATAATGTCATTCCTAGCCATTATTCTTGGGCTTCATTTGTATAATCTCTCTGTGACCTTGCCCATTTGAACATTTATTGATCCTTTGCTCTTCAACCGATGTCATTCTTTGAAAAAGAGAGTTTTAAAATTTTAAGATCAACATTGCTACAAGTTCCTTATCCTATCTAACCAACCATTAAATTTCGTTTTAAAATGTATTTTTCTATGTAATTTACTCTTACAGGGCCTTTAAATCTTCTCATACATGTCAAGATACGATAATCTGTATATGATCTTGATAATCTTAGCCTTTTGAGAATGTCACACAGTCACAGGGAGGGAACACAATTATGTATATGGTAATCATATATGTTATGTAGGCAAGACACGATAATCGGCATATGATCTTGATAGTCTTAGTCTTTTGAGAAAGTCACACAGTCACGGGGAGGGAACACAAGTATGTATCTTTTTCAAGATATGGTAATCATATATGTTATGTAGGCAAAACTTGACTTGCTATGAGGTCATAAAAAGGAGGTTTGAGCTACTGTTCATCTAAACAACCAAATATGTGATGATGTTTTACTAACGCAAAAATATCAGAATCTCTTAATTACATAATACCTGGACTTAATAATGAAAATGTCTTCATAGCTTGAACTAAGTAACATAGGGGCATGATACATTTGTTACTTGCTTGATGATAGCCTTCATCCATGTGCTCAATCTTGGAACTTTGTGGTTTTGCACGATCATTAGAGTAAAAAGTTAATAAGCCAAGAAATTTCAGAAGTTTTATGTTCTTCTTTTCACCTGTGCCATCTACAAAGTTTTTAAAAAGCTGGAGTTAAACCTGTATTTTGTAACCATGATGCTTTTAAGTAGATTATGTGGCACCTTAATATGGGAATATTAGATAGTCAAAGCATCTCTAGCTTGGCAACCTCAGACATTGTAGAAGATGCTCGTCATCGGGTAAGTTGTTATTTTATGAAAATGAAAAATGATGCGATGCTTACTAAGGGCAGGAACTCCTTTCCATCAACAGTTTATTAAGATAAGCAGATATATTAATGACTTTTAGAGTTCTGTTCCCTGCTTATTTTTCTACATCAAAATTTTTATTATAGTATATGTATAGGTTCTCAAACTCTGTAATGCATCTCCGAAAGAGTATAAATGTATCTTCACTTCTGGGGCAACAGCAGCTCTTAAACTTGTTGGTGAGGCTTTTCCTTGGAGCAATCAGAGCACTTTCATGTATACAATCGAGAATCACAACAGTGTCCTTGGGATTCGAGAGTATCCTCTTTTATTCTCTCCTCATACTTATGTAGCTTAGATTTAGTTGACTTTCTCACGGAATTTGTTTTGGAGCATGATATTATTTGTTTTATTAACTTCTGTATCTGTTTTACATTACACTTAATATGTAAAGATATGCTCTCAATAAAGGAGCTGCAGCATTAGCAATAGACTTTGGGGAAGCTGTAGAATCTGATATATGTAGAAGCACTAAATCTTCCATCAAGGTTTTACACCATCCTCTACAAAAGAGAAGTGAAGCTAGGGTTCTGGACAAAGAGCCAACTGGTAACACCTTTTTACCTGCATTTACATCGAAACTAAACAAAAAATGGGTGAAAATAATGTAATACTTAGTTACTAAACAAAGTTCCTAGACTTTTGCTAGTTCCTATGTTAACATTTGAAACTTAAATCTTCATATTTGTATAGTTATATTTATAAAGTTACTAGCTGAATGCTTCCTTTGCGTATGCAGGCCAAATATACAATCTATTTGCCTTCCCTTCAGAGTGTAATTTCTCAGGAGTGAGGTTCAACCTTGATTTGATAGACAAAATTAAAGAAGATTCAGACAAATTATTGGAAGGCCCTCAACATTGCAGGTATTATTTTCCATTTATGTTAACTAAAAAAACGAAATATTTTATTAAGAGGATGTTGGTCATTTGTTTCACACATCATTTCCAACCAGGGGAAACTGGATGATTTTGCTTGATGCTGCAAAAGGATGTTCCACAGACCCTCCAAATTTGTCAAAGCATAAAGCGGACTTTGTTGTCATCTCATTTTACAAGGTGCATGTTCAACTTTATGTTCAAAAAACTTTTTAAAAAATTCTTTTTGTAAATGAGATTGGGTGGAGACATGTATATTTATTTATTAGATTTATCTTTTTTTTTGTCATAGCTTTTTGGCTATCCAACTGGACTTGGAGCATTGATTGTTCAAAATGGTAAGCAGAAGTAATTGGATGTTTAACAATCGTATTATAGCTTGCTTTTCTCAACTTCCTCTGCTATGTGTACAGAAGCTGCAAAGCTACTAAAGAAGACCTACTTTAGTGGAGGTTTGTCTTGAAGACCAAACATTCATTTTGTTTGCATTTTACATAAAATACATTTTGACTTGTCTGTTGAAATATTCAGGCACAGTGGCGGCATCAATTGCAGACATCGACTTTGTGAAAAGAAGAGAAGGTATTGAGGAGTCATTTGAAGATGGAACATTGTCATTCTTGAATATAGCATCCATTCGCCATGGATTTGACATCCTCAATGCTTTGACCCCGTTATCCATATCAAGGTACGTGGCTTTTGAATCTCACTAAATGGAAATCTGTAGTTGTCTACAAAAGATATGATATTGTGGGATTTATAAGATTTTAGAACAGAATTGTTACGCTTTGCCTATTAGAAGTGTTTTGAGGATTGAAATCTGTGTTGTGCTTATTGAATGTCGTATTTGGAGGCTTGGCGCTTTTCTTAACATTGTGTCAACTGTTATGTATTATATGGCTATATGCCTAATGTACTAGTTTTAGTAGTAGTAACAACAACGACAAAAGTATAAAAGATGGAGAAGGGGATATAGATCAACTCAAACCAGTTGGGCTTAGATAAAGATAGGCTTGTATAAGTAAGAGATGAGATCTGAAACCCTCGTAAGATTCATGTACTTTGTTCCTCTGTTTATTGGTTATGAAAAGACCCTAAACCACATTTTTTTGAAGAAGAGCACACAACAAACAAACAAAAAGGATCGGGAAAGAGAGAAAGTTGATAGAGAATGAGAGGGACAACAAAGATATGAAAGGGCAACCTAATTGGCTCATTATTTCGAATCAGTATAGTACTATAATTAATCTAGCGGTCTTGAATCTATCTTTAATGTAAGTTTAAGTATGAAAATCGATTTCAGTTTTGATACTTAAGGAAATCGATTCAACAGATTATCAAAAATTTCATTTGTGAATAAAAGAAATATTTGAGTACGCTACATATCATCTTATGAACTCTACTTGTATGCATCATGGTTTGCATGGGACAAGTCAAAGCAACAGGTTAGTTATTTATTATAATCTTTTATCTGCAAGTTAATGAATTAGGGTTGATGAAATTATTGACAATATATAACATTGGGTCCCCTTCTTATTGAAGTTTGTATTCATCATCCTGCTTTTAGCTCTCCTTTTATACCGACTCGCTAATGAAGCTTAAGCGCTCATACAACATGTTTCATGGTTTCTCTTACTCTTAAGATATTTCCATAACACATTATTGATTTTTCCAACACTTTTTATGCTCTACTCTAACATAAGTTTATCTATTTGTTCCTCAGGCATACGTCATCACTTGCAAACTATACAAGAAATACGCTTTTGGCATTAAGGCATGCAGATGGACAGGAGGTTTGCAAAATATACGGCCTGGATCATTCAAAGGTTCGTGAGACTATGAATTAAGGCATGCAAATGTCTTTTCTGTTGTCATATTTCCTAGTAATTGTACCAAGGAACAATGAAACTGGTTACGTGGAACTGTAATTATACATATAAATAAAACATTAATATTAAAAGGAAATAGTTCTAGTATGTTTACATGGTTAAAAGCTATAATTATAGTACTCTTCTCGTAAGTTATCTGTGAAGAATTTCATCAGAAAGTATAGAAACTGGTGTTCAGGCGTTGATGGAAAACGTAGCCAGTGTAGATTTTCCTTCTTTTTACATTTACTTTTCACTGTTTGGTTTGTTCATCATCTTGATTACCAGGAAACCTTTCATGCTGGATGCTAAGTTATGCATATTTAGTAATCAAATGAATTGATTAAATGGAGTGTGTGTTTTGTTTTCATTTCACAATAGTTGCACTTGCATAAAACTAATTATTTGCTCACCAGGCTGCATATAGTGGACTTGGTCCTGTAGTTTCTTTCAACTTGAAACGGCCTGATGGTTCTTGGGTCGGCCATCGTGAAGTGGAAAAATTGGCTTCTTTGTCTGGAATTCAACTACGGGTAACATTTTTTTTACCTTGAAGCAATTTGCTTCTCGTGGTTGTTTTTTATTTAACTGTGTACACATTTGAGTTAAATCTAGATTCATACACAGCATATAAGTTTTTTTAGTTTGCCACGAGGTTATGAAAATTTTCTATATTGTAGACAGGGTGCTTTTGCAATCCTGGTGCATGTTCCAAGTATCTTGGTTTGTCTCATTCAGATCTTATGTCCAACATTGAGGTAAGTCTATATTGACATGCCCATGGATCTGTTACTCATGAATATATTAAAAAATAATCTGATTAAAATACTACTAATATTACCTGAATTTTAATAATTAGGGCCCGTAACAAGTGTTGTTTTTATCTTTTTGTTCTTGTTTTAGGCTGGGCATGTTTGCTGGGATGACTACGATATATTACACGGGAAACCAACTGGGTCTGTTAGAGTATCTTTTGGTTACATGTCAACATTTGAAGATGCTTGGGTATGTTGTCTTTAATGCGAAAATCTGTTTTCAGCTTTTTCATTGTTCATGTAGGACTTGTACGCTTATTAAGAAACATAAACAAGATACTGTCAATATCTGATTGTGAGGTGTCGAAGTCCAAATGAATACACATACAAATGATCAAAACTCATTGTTCGCCACTTCCTTTTGTTATCTACATGAATCTCTTAAATCTCAATCTTCTATTTTCATGTTGAATTTCCACAGAGATTCATGAACTTCATTGTAAGCTCCTTCGTCTTGTCTCCTACCAATACATTGAGATCCAGACCTATCCAGTCTGCCACAGGTCATCTTAAACATTTCAAAGCTAATCCGTTTCTTCTTTTTTTAAACCTTTTTGGCTATTTGAACTGTAATGTTTAACTTGTATACATGAAAACTATGCAGGACACAAAACGGCAACAGAACATTATCTTAAATCAATTGTTGTGTATCCAATAAAGTCATGTGCAGGATTCAAAGTGGACAGTTGGCCTCTAAGCAGTACTGGTAGAGAGTTGTAAGCTGCATATGTTTGTTAAACTTCTGCCCTAGATTTATACAGTAGTGCTTTAATATTAATTTTTTTGTGCACTTTTTATTTAGGATTGTTATATGATCGAGAATGGCTTCTCAAAAGCATGAATGGTGAAGTTCTTACACAGAAGAAGGTGAGCAATTACTATATGCTGCAGATCCTAGAGGTTGCAAAGCCTTTAGAAATTAGATCTTATAAGATGGATACTTTGAATATGTATTGATGTTTCTCATTTGCTAATAATTAATTTTTAATTCTTTTAATGGTGTAATCTAGAGCATTGAATTTATCTGAATGTGGCGTTGTAGGTACCTGAAATGTACTTTATTGGTACAAAGATTGACCTCAAAACAGGATTACTTCATGTAGTATCTCCTCGGTGCAAAGAAGAGCTACTTATCGAACTTCATTCAGATACCTTTTCTGTGAGAGAAGAAATCAATGTACATGCCCAAAGGTTCGACAATAATGTTGTATTGTGATGCTTTTATAAAGTAAAAGAACAATGTTCTTGTATTGCAACTTCATTGCTCTCTTGAGAGAATAATTTTGTGGTATTTTTGACCTGTTAATACATGAATGGGTAGATTTGAGTTATGTTTTTATCTCTAACTGGCCAAACGGATTATATGAAAAAGTCAAGATAAAAAGGAAATGGGTTAAATGGGTCAAAATTTAACGAAAGTGTATTATTAATGCATTAAAAGAGCTAAATTACTATCTTTTCTCTCACAAAATTGTTTATGTGGTATAATGTTTTAAGTTAGTGTTGGAGTATTGCATTTGGACCATAAGTCAAAGGGTTCTTTTGCTTCACAGATATGAAGTCCTGGGCTATGATAACAAGATCGACACTTGGTTTAGTAATGCAGTTGGTCAGTCTTGTTGTTTATTAAGATCTAGTTCCAGAAGCTGTATCCGTTTGGAAAGAAGCAGAAACATGGGCATATGCAGAGATATAAATACCAGATTAAACTTTGTTAATGAAGCTCAGCTTTTACTGATATCCGAGGAAAGTGTATCTGACCTCAACCATAGATTAAAATCAAGTATGTCTCAATACATCATTTCTTCTTATGCTCTGCTCCCCATATTTGCTTTTTAGTTTCTTTAGTTTTCTTTGAGCCGGATATCATTTGATATTACATGTGGGGGCTTTGCAATTTTGCATACTTGGCAGAGGTGGCATGGCAACCCATTTAAGGTTATGTTTTATGACTTATCTTAGAGGAGGAGGATCGAATGAGTCAAGTGGGTTGAAAGTCGCCCGATGTATATATTAAAGGATCATTCGTGCAATTAACTATGCTCTTAGAGATTAATTTTATTCAAAAATGTAGATTTTTATTATCAACTACGCCCATATTGGAACTTTTTTTGTTAAAGGATCAGACTTGCAATATGGGGATAGTTAAAGGATCATTCGTGCGATTAACTCTTAAAATTATATAGTTTATATTGACATGCTTATTAAAAAGAGTCCAAATTTTTGGGCAGAGTGTTTCAGACCAACTGACCCGACCGGGCCTACAGAAAGACATAACATTTTGATTTGAATCCATTTACTTATAAATGGTGGGTCAAAAGTTGCACGATGCAAATTTATAAAACCTCTTAAATCATATATTCGATAAATGTAGGTGCAGATAACAATTTTGAAATTAATAAAATGTTTTGTAATCATATTTGGTGCGTAATTGTTTAGGAAAAAATTCATTTTTTTTACCAAAACGTGTTTCCGCCCAACCGACCCCGGTCCGCATAAAAATTTACCGTTTTGACTTGTTACAAGAAGCCTGCCATGTCTATTTTGCCACATCTAATAATCATAGATGCATTCCTCATTGGTTGTGACATTGTGTAGTGCTGTAGATATGACATTATAATTTTATAATCAAATTTTGTTGTAAGCAGATAAAGAAGGGTCTGTTGGATTACCAATGAAAGTTGATGCAATGAGATTTCGGCCCAATCTTGTCATATCTGGTGGTGACCCATATGTTGAAGACAGTTGGAGTGGTCTTAAGATTGGGAACAATCACTTCATGGTTAGTTTTTACCTTCTTAGAGCCTAAAATAGCCAAGTGTCAACTCCAAATTTCCATTACCTTATCTTTCTACTGTTTTTGCTTATGAAAATTGTAACGTTTTTCCTTCTGGCGTAGTAACATTACTTCTTCCCAAAAGATTTCAAGTCAAAACACCTATTTGCTTGTTACCATTCTTAGTTTGTTACATACGAGTTAATAGTAGTATAGTACCAACGGTCAAACTGATTTGCTTTGTTTGTATTAGTTAGAGGTGGTCATACCGAGTCATTTATTTATAAATTAGTTGGTTTCAGTTATGTTTACGGAGATAAAGATAGCTTAAAAGGAAATGAGCCAAATGGGTTGAAAGTCAAATGGGCAGGGCTTGCTTATTCCCACATCTTAAATTTCTTTATCCATGAAACTAGATTCTTACTGAAATAGTATAATGTTGTAATCATATTCGACACGATAATTATTATTAGAAAGATTTTTAAAACATGGACATAAAGTAATTTGGACCCTACCAAACCCGGCCCAGCCAGTTTTAACTAGTACCAAAAAAAAAACTGTTCATTTCTTAAACTACTCTAGACGGTAGGAGCTCACTTAAGGCATTCTATAGATGTAAAAAGAAAAAAAAAGCTCTCTCTACTCAGTACTCACTCAACCCTTCTCCCAAAGCTGCACTGTTTTATTTTATTTCTCATACAATTGTGATATGCCTGTTTTTATAGTCGTTGGGTGGTTGCAATCGTTGCCAGATGATCAATTTGAATTTTCAAGCTGGTGAGGTACAGAGATCAAATGAGCCTCTAGCTACTTTAGCAGCATACAGGAGGTCAAAGGTTCGTAAATCTGCTGTTTCTTTCTCAGAAATCTTAGTTCCTGTTATAATATTTTATGGTTTAATTTACCGCAAATTTTTTTAAATTCAATGTATTGACAGGGTAAGATCCTCTTTGGAATTTTACTGAGATATGACAGTGACAACAAGGCCGAAGAAGACATATACTCATCGCTTCAAACGGGACAACAAGTGTACGCTGATGGAGGGTGACTAGGTATGACTTTTTACATGCAAAGCAACTCCCACTTTAATAAAGTTGAAAACTGTAAAATTTTGTAGAAATTATGATTTAATAATTGTTGTATGATGTGGGATGATTTAGTCTATAGCAGCCCGAAAATACAGTTCTAGATGTTTATCTTTCTACACGTTGTCTAATGTGACTTAAAAACGCAAAAAGGATATCTAAGAAGCATACTATTTGTTTGTTAGTGATTATAGTAATCTCAAGTAGTAATTGTGAAGTAAGCTAATGATATTTTAAGAGAGGGTTGGAATTGAATGATTGAAAAGGTGGGTTATGTTGGGTATTAGGTATTAATGTTGTTTGACTTGTGACTTGGACTATTTACTCCTTCAAAATTGGCTGTTGTTCCGGGTCTTTAGCTCTTCTATTTCCCCATCATTGATTTTGACTTGTTTAGGGTTTAAAAAGAAAATCTTGAACAAGATTTGCTGCTTTCCCAATTTGTTGATGGTGACATTTTTGTGGGGGTGGATTTGACATGTTTTGATTCATTCTTGGTCATAAGTATGATGAAAGTTTAGTGATACCCATTAAAACAATTGGTCTATTTTTGGTTAACAATTGAAAATCATAGGTGTTATTGTGGGAATCTTCTTCTTTTTGAACGTTAGGTGTTGTTTCTCTGTCTTTGACCTCCAAGTGTTAATGTGTTGATCGATGGTAACTGCAATATTGAAATTTCTTCTCTCTGTTTACGTGAACGAAAAAGGACAAAGAAAAGTGTTTAAGAAACTATCCGCACTTTTGTAGTGTTTAACAAAGTAAAAACGTTATGAGAAAATGTATCATCTGCATGAAATTAACGTTTAATTTAATGTAATGATGACCAGGAAAACCTGATATCCCTGATCATTTCATGCTATTGATATTTGAAATAGTTTATTACATGTCCGTGTAGCAGCAGCTCCGCGACTACATGGGAGGAATTCACCGGCTGCCAGCGGTTTTAAGGGTCAAGCTTAAAAAGGGTCAAGCTTAGGCTGAAAACACTCTCCAAGATGTGTGGAACCTAGATCTAAAGTCCATTGGTGCTAATGATTCATGTGGGGGAGTGGGGGATCGATATGTCGAAGAACATACTGAAAACTCTAAAGCCATTGCACCTTCAAACATTCACGGATATGTAATGAACTGTTTCATATGTTAGTATGTGCGTAATGACCTGAGACTAGGGATGAGCTTTTGACCGAAAAACCGAACCGGAACGGGTTCAAACCGGGTTAGAGTATTCGGTCCGGTTATCGGTTCTTTTAAAACCTCATTTTCAGTTTTCGGTTCCGGTTCCACTGGTTATCTGGTAGTTCGGTCTTAGAACAGGAACCAATTGGTATGTGATTTTGTATTTGTCATATGGTTGGCTATGAACTATTATTTTTTATGATATGGTTGATTATTGAACTACTATCATTGGCGATAATGGTTATTGTTTGTAAGAGTGAACGAACTATTATTTATTGGTCATATGTTAGTGTCGACGATGTATGCATGTTCACTTATGATTTCAAGAATTTTTAGTGTTAACTTTTAACCGTTTAGTTTTTTGGTTATTAGCTAACCTTTATAGGTAAAAAGAACTAATATAAATTTATCATATTTGCCTTAAATAACAAAAATATTCACCCGTTATCGGTTATTTTGGTTCCCACTCTTGAAGTCGGTTTCAAAGTAAATTTTTGGTCTTATCCGGTTCTATACCTGAAATAACTGGTTAATAACCGGAACCGATTCCCTTATATCGGTTCAGTTTTCAGTTCTAGCTTTTACCAATTTCGGTTATCGGTTATTTCGGTTCCGGTCCGGTTCGGGCCGGTTCCAGAACCAAACACACCTCTACCTGAGACAACAGGTTTTTCCCGTCATCATTACATTAAATGTCAATTTCTGGTAGATTAATACATTTTCGTAACATTTTACTTTGTTCGACACAATATTAAATTGTGGATAGTTTTTTGCATTTCTGTGTGCTTAATCCTATGTATTTATTTATTTATTTATTATTTTTAGTTTTTCACATCTATTTCTACACCTTTTGTTCATAGCGAGACTTGAAATCATGATCATATGCTACAAAAAAC
>JAUEJL010118384.1:0-24262 GCA_032274825.1 Drosophyllum lusitanicum | reverse complement strand
CAAGATCAAAACTTTAACACACTTGGATCTTTGAATAAGCTAGAACATAACAAATATATCATTACATGTCATCCCAACATTGAAATCCAACTAATTATCAAGGGTTATCATGTCTAAACAGAGATAACAGGGTGTTTAGCCCATAATCAAAGGAATACAGCAATAGAAACACAAATACAGTAGACTAAACATGATGAAAAGCAAACCAATGTGTGAATCTATGGTGAAAACCTCAAATCTTCACTCCCAAATGCTAAATCCTCAAGCTTCTTCAAGATCTCTGCTTCAAAGCTCCAAAATCTCCTCTGGGAAACGTCTAGGGCCGGCTGGAAGTGTTGGAATCCTCGTTTTGGAACAAAACAAGTCTATTTATAGAGTTGATTTCCAGCCGGAAACGCGTCGCGTTTATGTCTTGGACGCGTCGCGTCTTGTTAAACTTGCCCGACAAGATCGCCCATTTTCGTTGGAACGCGTCGCGTTTATATCCTCGACGCGTCGCGTTCTCGACTTTTCAGACTTTATGATATTCTTTTATTTCTCGAGTCTTTTTCCGTCTTTTCCGCTTAAACTCTTCGCCATCGAGTATTTATGATCTGTGATTGACAATTACACACTTTAAGTACCATTTTATCATATATTCATGAAATATAATCGTTTAAGAATCATTTTATCGCAAAGAATATATATATAAATAACGCGATATCATATGCTTTTAAGTTCCTTGTTTTTTAGTTTGATTATATTCAGTTTGAAGCAGTACTATGGTATACTATGAACTTCAAGAACAACTAAAGGCTAGGACAAATCAGATTCAAGAAGAGAAATCAGATTATATATATATATATATATATAGACAAATCAGATTCAAGAAGAGAAAACTAGGACAAATCAGATTATATATATGAAATTCAATTATATAGACAAATCAGATTCAAGTGGTCTAACTCTGTAGACAATTATATATCTCACATATTCACATATTCAAGTTCCTCCCATAAGACCCATATAACCCCACTGGAAAACCAATCTCCATACTTTGATTGTTAATTTATCCCTACCAACGAACTCCCAACTTCTAAAAAGATTAGTTATCGATTTCGGGCTTACCCAGTTGACACTCCACCCATCTAAGACTTTAGACCATACTTTGATCTGTCATTTTTTACTCAATTTCCAATTTGTTGTTCAAATTAGTCATATATTTTTCTTCAGTTGATATGAATTTGAGGTATACACTAACATTCATACAGTTACCGAAGAACACATCATAGCCATGTTTACGTATTATAGTAAATTCAAAAGCTAAATTTGTAAAAAGTATCTAACTTAATAGAATTCTATCTCATGCATTTGATCAACCTATTTTAGTTAGTAGTCTAATTTTGTTCTGAAAATGGATCAATCCATGATTAGAGTGTCAAATCTGAATACCCCATTGCTCATAACAGTATAAACATAGTTTGTAAGCAACTATGTCAGTCGAGTGTAGAAACAAAAGTTATACTAACCGAGGGCTTCGATTCTTCAAATGTTCAGTCGATTGACTATCTATCGACTATCGAGGGTTGATAGGAATCGAGTGAGTATGAGGGCAAGGCTGTACCAATTATCGAGGGCAGAGGCTTCAATCGAGTGAGTATATATTGTTCTGTAATGTAGTCGAGGGCTTCAATCTGTAATCGATCGAGTATCAATCGACTGTACCAATTATCGATTGGCTGTAGTGCTTCAAATATGTGATTATCGATCGGCTATTCACTTGAGTGAGTATCAATCGGCTGTAGTGCTTCAAATCTGTGATTATCGAGGGCTTCAAATATGTAATTAGGCGATTATCAAGGATTCGAGGGCTTCAAATCTCTGTAGTCTTCTTCCGTTCTTCGTGTTATGAATCGTGTACCACGTACAAGTATACAACTGGACAACCGGTGCTTTTCTAATTCCGCCCAATTCAACCCGTCATATTTTTAACATCAAATCGTTGCTTTGTTTGGAGCCCATTTTAACCCAAGCAAAAGAAAAACAATAGCCAAATTAATCCAAACATTTGAAATAGTTGGCCCATTTGATCCAAAAATGGATGAACGGGTCAATTTTGCCGGCTCTACCCGAGCCGGTTGTTGCCCCTTTTTAATAAAGTATTATTTGTTATTTACTTGTTGCACACTTTAAAAAAAAGGACGTTACAAAAGTAAATTAAATACTCCTCAATGCAACACTTGATCATTTATTAAATTTAATAACATCCTTTATATGAAAATCGGGTATTATATTTAGCATTAGAAAACATATTTGACCAAGACTACTATGTCATAATTACACGTCATTAATGACGACACCATTTTTGTTCACAGGTTAGCAGTTTTTTCACTGCTATGTTAACAATATATATTATATATACTTTCATACATTCGCGAAAATGTAACTAACGCTCTGTTCTTGAGTTTTTTAAGGAAGGAAAAGGGTAGGGGAAAAAAGTGAAGGGAATGAAAGGAAAAGAAAAGAAAGGATCAAGTTGTTTTCTTGAGTTGGAAGGAAATAGAGGGGGAGCCCTTTCCTTACAAATCATTCCACATTTGGGAGAATAAGTTTTTAATCAAATAGTTCATCCTTCACCCTCCCTTTCCCGTCTTAAAAAAACTTAAGAACACACAACTGTGATGGTTTCCTTCCTTTCCCCTTTCTTTCCTTCCAAAAAAACAACTCGAGAATACAACGTAACTATTCCAAGTTTTATATTATTTGTAATGACTAGTGATAACAGGTTTCGTCTGTCAATCATAACCTTAAGAATCGGATAATATCTTATATTTCGATGCATTTAGAAATGTTTTACGTTTACGTTTACAATTTAAGATCACAATCTAAGGTCGAAGCTTTTATGTAGTTATCTATATTACTAAAGTATTTACATATTTTTGCTTAAACTCTTAAAATTTAAGTGTTTTTAAAATTTACCTATATACCCTTCTCAATAATCAACATACTAAAACTCTTCTAAAAAGTCAATATACGTATATATAAATGGAAAAGGCAACATCCTTATTAACGTATATATAAATGGCAATAACATATATTCTAAATGGCAACAATATATTATAGCAGATAAACAAATATATAATGTAAATAAACAATATAAGGAAATATATTGGTAATACATACATTATAAGTATTGATTGAGAAATAACTTATATAGCCATAATATTTTATAAAAAATTGATAAATACAGTCCCATACACCAACATACCTTCACAGCTATACTAACATAATCCCTCACACAAACACAGTTGCTAGAAATTTGTCAATTCATGTGAAATTTTATTGATTAACGATAATTTAGAAAAAAACCTTATATTATTATTTTTTGAAAACCGACACATTATCCAGAAAAAGTTTATTGCCCCGCTACGCAGGTTTACGCCCTGTTCGAGTTTAAGTTATGGAGGAAAGGAAAAGAAAGGAAATGAAATCATTTCCTTCCAAATCATCCCAATTTTAAGAGGATACATTTGATATAAAAATAAGCCTACATTCCTCCTCCAAACCCCTCCATTTTCTTTTCTTTCCTTCCTCAAGTACAAGAGCACCATTTTTTAGAGTTTCCTTCCAGGCGTTCATAAGTTTATTTCATAAATCGGTAAAGGAGTAGCTTTGTTCATGAATTAGGTTCAGTTCGCTTATTGTTTGCATTAATTTTACAATTTAGTTGGTTTCTTGGTAGCGCCACGTGAATGGTGTAAATTTACCCACGCCCAAAGGGGCTTGAATTCGGCAGGCGAAAGGCTTTTCTCTTTCGTCACCCATGAATTCAACCACCATCTCTCTTCATCTCTGTAAGTGTAGCCCATCTTCTGTCTCTCAATTGCAAGAATGAAGCTGGGTGTTCTCAGTCAATGTGTTTTATTAACTCCAAACCTTGTATCCATCATCAAATCAAGAGTATCTTCGTTTTCCACTTTTGCATCGAAACGGGATGCCAGCGTTTCCATGGTGCAAGGAGCTTCGAGAGGCTTAGGGCTTGAATTCGTAAGCATTCTACAAATTTACGAATTTCGCACTTCGTTGTTGTCTGTAATTGAACTTTGTTGGCTTAAATTGAATGTGCTTCTGTGTCGTTCTCTGGTTATCTCGTCTGGTAATTCAAGCCTTGGCATAATAGGTCAATTGATCTAATATGGTAATATTGCTTTAAATTTGGGCAAAAATGTGATTGAACACATCAAACCTTTTAATTGATAATTTCATATTGTGCTTGTTCTTGGCTTTTATTGGAATTAAACATATACGAATGCTGGAGTTTATTAAGTTCAATGATAACTGAAGCCACTCACTGAGGAGTACCATGAGTGCTACTCCTACTATGCCACAAGGATTGCCATAATTAACATTAGACTACTTGATATTGGTGGTTGATCATCAAGCAAAATGCACAGAAAACCCTTCAATCAGTCTGACTCTAATTTCAACTTTATGGTCAGTAAACTTTGTCTAATGAGGGTTTATAATGAAGAATATAGATTATTAGCATGAGACATGTTTATGTCACACAATCACTATCTGTTGGAATAATAACTGTTTATGTAAGATAGAATGATTTGGCGGATTTGTTAAAGAATTTCTAGAAACAAGATCATTAAAACTAGTGTTAAAATGGGTCCTTGAAGCCCGGATGAACAAGTGCTAAACTTATTTTCAAGCTTCAATGAAACAGGGTATGTGTGTTATTTTCAGTTATAACCCGAGAAATCATGGCTCAAATGGTGGAAGCTGCCACTGAAATCGTAGCTCTATGATAGCAAATCATAATTCAAACTTCATGGTAAAAAGGAAATGAACCCGGTGCGGCAGTGCTAGAAGGCTGGGATGGCTTTGGGGGGTTGAGTAAGGTGGTTGATATTAAAGTGGGGGCTAATTTTTATTTAAGGAGAATGATTTTTATACCCTCAGATTGTTTGGTCCTCAATATTATCGTTTCTGTCACATTTTATTTCTTAATAATTTAATTTAATTTATTTTATTTTCTTATATGTATGCTTTATAGGTCAAGCAATTGCTAGAGAGAAATTCTCAAGAACATGTAATTGCAACATGCAGAAATCCTAATGGTGCAGCAGGGCTGTTTGAACTGAAAAACAAATTTTCAGAAAGGCTACATATACAAAGGTTGGATCTTACCATTGAAAGCACAATAGAGGTTACTTCTTGTCACTTGTTCTTTAACAAGGAAATCTATAAATATCTACAAAAATAAATTCTTGAAGAATGAATCAGGATGAGGAAATGACATGGCTTAAATAAAAATAAAGGGGAAAAATCAAGAATTCTTGTTTGCGCTTTTTTGAAATTTGATATATCATGTCAGGACTCAGCAAAGGCCATAAGCGAGAGGTATGGTTACTTAAATCTTCTTGTTAATGCATCTGGTATTCTTTCAATACCTGATGTAATACAACCAGGTATGTGAAGCTATGCCAAAAATTTATTACCAACTTATATATATATATTTTTATTTTAGCCATTTTCAATGGACATTATGGTTTATGTACTTGATTTATATAATCTTGGGCTCAGAAACAACTTTGACCAAAGTGGAGAGATCATCATTGTTGCTTGCTTATGATGTTAATGCAGTGGGTCCTATTTTGGTGACCAAGGTATGATTATGTACTTTTGTTTCTATGTGTGCTTTAAAATGATTGTTTCATGCATGTTTTTCAGCTGATCAGTAGTTCAGAAAATTAATTTATTCAGATAGCTACACAGAAGACAAGTCATTTTCATTTACCGAGTATTTTCAATAATTGAAACTGCATGGTTGATGTTCTTTTTCTGATAAATATTTAGCAATCAAGTCTTCTTTGAACTTTTTCCATCCTATCATTTGCTTCACCCAATGTACTGCCCCTAAGAATTTAAATTAGTGTTTCTGTAACTCAAGCTTTCCAAATGTCTAGGAACTCGTAAGAGTAGTGAATTGGTGATTCAAACAGGCAGATGGATCATTGGGTGATAGAGTGGCACATGTTAACTCAGGCTATCACATTTTTAGTATGTTTCTTTTAATATGTGATATAAACTAAAGATAAAGGATGTTAGCCGGTAGTTAAGAGATACATTGATAAGGAAGATGTGCCTATCTGGCCTACTAAATTGAGCAGCCCAATGGCCCTCTGCTCTGATTAGTCTGTCGGAGGAGAAATCCGGAGGACACATGTAGGGCTGATATGTAATAGGCCGTTAAGCACATATGACAAAAACAAAGGGAATAATACATGTTAAGGAGCACTTGCAATGCACCCTCCATGGACGATGCATGGCATCCTCTACACCGATCGAGTGAGACCATAGGGAGGCCAAAAGTCCGTGTACACGGACGGCCAAAAAGAAGGGGAGGGTATAAAAAGTAAGGGTGGAGATTCGTGTCATGTTCGGGTTGGCAGGTCATAGACACTCAACAAGTACATGAACCATTGTGGCGAAAGCGTGAACATAAATGCGCACAATGATACCCCAGGCACGATCTACATAACCCGTTTATTTAGACAGGCCAACAGGGTAAAGCATGTTCACGGGCCAAGAACCGTGTTCACGGTTTAAAAATGGGTTCGTGGTTAGCATAGTTTTAGGGAATAAAAAATATTGAAAAACTCTTTCTGAACTTAAACAGTTTCATGGGTCAACCTCTTAATCCAAAGTCTATCCTGCACTTTGTGCTTTCTTATCCACAGCAGCTCAATGGCCTTTTACAATCTCTGCCTATTCCCAACTCAGTTTGGAAAGACATTTCCATAGACTTTAGCACTGGTTTGTCGAAATCAAATTCGAGGTCATTTTAGTAGTCGTTGATAACTTTCTACATATTGTCATTCTTTTTTTTTCATTTTAAACACCCGTTTACTATATGATCACTAGCAGAGATCTTTATCAAGGAAATCGTTCATTTGCATGGAGTACCATAGTCTTTTTTTGGCGATCGTGATCACAATTGTATGGGGATCTTCTTCTGATTATTATCTTACCTTGTAATTTCAATTTTTCTAAAAGTAAGTAATCAATATATTTCGTTTCCTTCTTGTTCTTTTGTTCATTTGATTCTTCTGTGGCTTGTTCTTATCTTAATAGAAAAGATTAAACTCGTAGCAGTTGTTCCAATGACAGTAAAAAACGATAAAGCTGACTGAACAAGTATCAGCATCAGCAAGCTGATAATTTGTGAAAAGTAAAAGGGATGAGTCGAGCATCATTCATAAGCTTAGTGGTTCAACCACTGGTTGTTTGGGGCCATTTTTTATCGTATTTTCCTTTTATCATTTTAATCGGGTCTTGAAACTAGGTGGCTGGCATTAATGTCAAATATGACTACAAAACTATATTATTACAATTATGATAGTTTAATCTTTATATTTATGTAACACAATTTTAGATCTTTTATGCATGTGAAAACACTTTTTACCGCTTTTGACCTGTTCGACCCATAGTCGCATGGATTGCTGGAAGAGCCACGATCTGCGATTTGCTTTACACATTTTGAAACACGGTACGAATACGTTCCAGATCGCCATGGATTGCGATTTGGATCGGAAAACATGACGTGCCTAACATGTTATGAATTTGTTCCAATTAACCATGGTGCAACGTTCCTATCGAATTCCAAATTCGTTCCACATATACCTGCTACAACGAACCAAACAAGAATGGAAGTTTGACAGTCTCAATTCCTCAATCTCCAAATCGCAATTATTCAGTTCTTTAATGCTTATTAGCAACACAACTCCTTTTTAAGTCACTGAATCACTAAAACACAACCATAAACGAAAATGGTGTTTGGCAAAAAGAGAACTCATGAGCAACGGGATAATGAGGTCTATGATCTTGATGATGAAAAGCATGCCATAGACACAAATGAAGAAGAAAATGTTAGTCAAACGCAAACACAATCTGAAACACAACGGCCACAGCCACAACCATCGTCACACAAAGATGAATCAAAGCCGTTGCTTGACTAAGTAACATTCGTTGGAGCTAGAAATAGCAAAAAGCCAAGGGGTGCAAAGGTTTGTGTTTGTAAGCATTGCAAGCTACAATTTACAAGCTCGTACTCTACTTTTTTGGAGGACAGCCGGGAAAAAAGCAGAAATAAGGTGTAGCGTTTTGCTTGCTGATCGGGGAAAAGTTTGTCAAGTTGTTAGATAAGGTCAATGAGGCTAAAAAAGCTGGAGTTTCAAAGGCTTTAAAGAATTCGGTGATTTCCAAAAAACCAAATACATCCTCTAAAAAATCAATTGAGCAAGCCTTTGGTATAATGGAGAGAAATGCAGTTGATCTAAAGATCATGCTGAGCGTATGGGTAAATGGGATACTGTTCAATGTTCTGTGGTAATCCTCATTTTCAAGAGATGGTTAGTGCAATCAACAAGGCTCCTCCCGGTTATAAGGCACTTTAAAGTGAAAAGGCGAGAACTGTATTGCTTGATGAATGTGCACGTGATGTTGAAAAAGATATGACACCAATCAAAGACACATGGTTTACACAAGGTGTTTCTATAGTATCAGATGGTTGGTCCAATGTGAAACATAACCCGTTGATCAATGTGCTTTCTGTAAACAGCCGTTGTGCAACATTTATGTATGCTGAGGACTTGCAGGAGTGGGAAAAATTGGTGTAGCAATATCAAAGTTTTTGCTCGGTGCTATTGAAAATATAGGACCAGCTAATGTCCTTCAAGTTGTAACAGACAACACGGCCAACCGGAAGCAGGGGGGAAAAGAGATCAAAAAGGTATATAATCACATTTTTTGGTCACCTTGTTGTGTACATGCTTTAAATCTGATTTCAAAGATTTTGCAAAAGAGAAAAAAGATTGTGAAGTATTTCTTAAATCACACTCGAGCTTTAGCAATTTTTAGAGCTAATTCAAAGCTTGAGCCGTTGAAAGTAGCCAAAACCAGATTTGCGTTTCATTACATTTTGTTAAAAAGGCTAAAGGACTGTAGGGAAGCTCGGGCTACTACAATTGTACTTAATTCATGAGGGAATTGGTGAAGCAAGGAGATGAAAACACAAGAAATAATGGACAAGTTGTTGCTAAAACTATAAAAAGTGAAACATTTTGGGATGATGTTGATCATATTCTTGCTATAACAAAGCCAATTTTCTTGTTGATTAAATTTTGTGATGGAGAGGGTCTAAAGATGTGAGAGATATATGAAATAATGGATAACATGTTGGGGGAAATTAAAAATGTTATGAAAGAAAATGTGTATGGTATGTATTACCCCGAAATTGAATTGATTATCTTTGCTAGATGGGAGAAAATGACAATCCCATTACATTGTTTGGGCTTTGCATTAACTCCAAGGTTCTATGATACAAATTATCTAGAAAATTTAGCATCGGGTGGAATTGCTAGAAAAGCTCCTAACCTCGACAAAGAAGTCATGATTGGTGTAATGAAATCTTTTGAAAGAATTGCTGAAAATCAAGAAGGGAAAGATTGTAAAGAGAACAATTTGCAACTTTTACCATGAAAAAGAGTTTGGTAACTATGGATACAATTGAGTGGTGTTCAACATATGGTTCCGAAACTCCGGAATTAGCAGAGATAGCCAAAAATGTATTATCACAACCCATAAGTAGTTCTTCTGTGGAGAGAAACTGGAGCACATATTCCTTTATCCATAGCGTGAAGAGGAACCAGTTAAACACTAAAAGGGCTGACAAGTTAGTTTACATACATTAAATATTTGTCTACAATCATGGTTTTCAGTCTTATAAAGAAGGGCCACAAAAGAAATGGGATATGAATCCTGAAAGTACTTGCATAGAAGGGTTGACTTTGAGATTAGAAGACATGCAATGGAAAAATCTTGATGAAGATTGGAAGACATGCAATGGGAAATCTTGATGAAAATTAGATTGTTTGAGACTTTGAGGCCGTGAGCATTATGTATTTATGTTTTCCTTTAAGTATGTTACTATGTTTACAAAGTTTTTGTTCGAGTACCAAGTATTAACATTTTGAAAGTATTATATTAATATACTATGGAAGTTTGGTAACTTGGGTTGTGACTCATAAATGTATAAAAAATATAGGAAATTAATATTATTATTTATTGGGTACATCGTACCAAATTTTAGAATATAGCGAACCACGATCCCGTACCGAAGTGATCCAAGTTCCATGTGACTATGGTTTGACCTATTTGACGTGTATTTACTTACATATTTGACCCGCTATAGATAAAACTAGGGATGTTCAACGGAATCTGTTTTAACTAATATTCAAATATTCTAATTTAGCAGTTCAATAAACATACTGATAATGACATGATATAGATTGATTATGAAATGCAGCATATGTGGCCTTTGCTGAAGGTTGGTGGTGGCCCTGGAATGGAAAGAGATGTTGCAGTTGTCGCTAACATAAGTGCCAGGGTTGGCTCGATTGGAGACAATCGTTTAGGTGGATGGCATTCATATCGAGCCTCAAAGACTGCACTTAATCAGCGTAAGACTTTTTCCTATGACTTAAAGGTGAAAACAGGTGTGTTTGACCTAAATACTTTGTTATAAAATTTTCCATAAATAATGTCTTTACGTGCTAAATTCCACTTGTGTGCCAATGATTCTAATGTTTCTGTTTTGTCAGTGGCATAATTTGAAAGAAATGAGTGTAATTAACATTATAATACGATTATCTGATATTTGCAGTAACCAAATGTATAGCGGTTGAATTTGCACGAAAAAAGGATCCAGTGATATGCATCTTATTGCACCCCGGAACTGTGGACACAGATCTGTCTAAGCCATTTCAAAAGAATGTACCGAAAGACAAGCTTTTTACAAAAGAATTTTCTGTACAAAAGCTCTTGAGCATCATTGAGAGCAGCAAGGGGCATGACAATGGCAAATTCTTTGCTTGGGATGGCAAAGAAATCCCCTGGTGATTGGGTTCATGAGGAGTGTTTTCTGTGCTTATTTTATATACTGTGTCATATGACCATTTAGGATGTTAATAAAAACCAAAAATGAAAAATCCAGTTATAGTTTGTATTTCCATCTATTTATAACACATTTTATTCATGATTATATAAGATCTAATGCACATTTTTTCTTCCTAGAACTCATTTTTGTGGTGGTATTATCTATTTAGGGGTGTTTGGTTCTTGGTTGGTTTAGAGTATGCATACATATGTGGTTTTAGGGGAAGGTTCAAACGAGAACTGTTTTTCGTACGAGAACTACGAGAACCAATCTTGGTCTTTCATTTTGGATAATGGAATTCTTGGATGAAGAGCGTGGGGGGATTGAGTGTGGCAGGGTGTATGTAAGGAATTCATGGGTAGGCAATCCAATTGAAGGAGGGGGAATTAGACGGCTAAGATTGGTTCTCGCGGTTCTCGCAATAAAAACGGTTCTCAAATGAACTTTTGCCTATATATATGTGTGTGTGTGTGTTTTTCAATTTCATCCGCCTAATTTCAATCAATTTTCGGTAAAATTATATTACATTTTATTCATATTTACTGATACTGATTTTAATTAACCAGGATATAGAAATATAATTATAATCATAGAATTAGAGTATAATAATTCTCTACTCTGTAACTCTAGTAGAAGTAAATAAAGTAAGTTAGTTATATCCAACAGGAAAAAAGGGTGAGGCCGACCAAACGCAGAAAGAGCATACAATTTGCCCTCATCTTTCTTCTATACAGCATAATGCTCTTCTTTTTCTTCCAAAAGCTTTCTTGCCTTTTTTTTTTTTTCATTCTTTCAAATATATATTTACTCAACAATAACACTAATACTTCAAAAAAAAATTATATTGGTGTATATGACTAAAGTAATTAAGTATTTTGTTTTACATTCTTTGAATAATATTTGTTAACACACTACAACAAACATGGATTTATAGGTCGTCTATTTTAAAATTTCGTCCTAAAATACTGCTTAACTTTATAATAATAGCAAGACCCTCGTAAATATGGTACCGATAAACATATTTTAACATGACGTAAATATCCCTATTTGAGTTACAACATAATAGGATATATAAACCAACTCGGCAACTCCTTGTATTATATGTGCTATTAGGACCAATATTCTAAACAACGTGAGACGTGGCGTGGTGAAAAGGTCAAGCCTCAAGCTTTGTAAGTCATGGCGACATGATGACCTTTCACAAGACGCTACTTAAGCCGGCAATTTTGTATATAAATTCTAATTATGTATATAAATTATACAAACAAATATTAAAAACACATAATTATAGGTTTATAACGTCGTTTATCAATCTTTTTCTTTGTTTTCAGTATATTCAATCATTCTTATAACCGGATGACTGTATATATTTGACTCGTATGGCTAACTACCTCTAACACGCCTAAAAAACACGGTTTATAACAAGTAAAGACATGTCAAGCAAAACCTTAACGCACGCCAAACTTTATGTCCAAGTATTGTATGCCAAACTTTACGTCAAAGCATCAAAGCTCAAGCCATAACGGAGTCATAACAAAACCAAAACGAGCTTTTTAAAATCATAATCTTACCCGACAAATATTTGCCATGTAGATGTAAAAAAATCGCTTACCCGCCCTTTTTATTTCTTCCTTCTCAAGCACAAGAACCCTAAAAAAAGTATACTCTTTCAGTTTTCTCAAATTCTCTCAGAAATCAATAGTCATCTCCCAACAAATTGGTTGCTATTTGAGATATGGTACTCGGCCGGATCACCTCCCGGATTGCAAGGACCGTGGTTACTCGGTACCAAAGTTCATTAATCCTCAACGGCCGACCTCATAATCATCTCTCGATTTCAACCATTGCCAATCACTTTCACTCTATTCCTGATTCACAAAACAAGGTAGTCACTGAAAACTGATTCATTTTTCCAAGGATTTATGTGTTCGTTACTTATTACGTTGTACACCACCTAGGGTTTTATTAGGGTTTATGGAACTTCTGTAATACTAGTTCTTAAGGATTTATATCCAGAACAAGGATTTTTATTTATGTTAATCTCTCCAGATTTGCTTCCTATACTCTGCAACTCCCAACTTCAAACTTGTATTCGCCAAATTTATAATTTCGATGTATACTCTTTTATATTATAATCCACTGAAATAGTTCTAGTATAGTGTGCGACTGTGCGAATGGTCGTTTGGCATTCTAATTCTAAAAAAAGGGCAGTGAATACTTGAATAGGTTATTTGGATTTGGCATACTGTGGTTCATTGGTCAGCCAGCTAACCAACTTTAACATTTTGAGTTGAAATGGTAGGGTTTGTAGTCACTAACTTATATTGTCAGAACTTCGAATTTCAAATTTGTGATTTGAAATTGCAAAACTTTGTTGGCATTTTATCCAGCTTAAGTTACCTGTTTGTTCTGTGTCTTTATATGAGTTACTAATGCTTTAGAGGATTTCAGATGTTTGAGTTATATAAATCATATATGAAAGTCAAATATTGAAATTATCATGGAGGGATGAATAGTTGCTTCTCTTGATCTATTGTGGTCTGGTGACACCAAAGTTGTGATGGATA
The DNA here is from genome assembly GCA_032274825.1 of Drosophyllum lusitanicum. Classification (NCBI taxonomy): domain Eukaryota; kingdom Viridiplantae; phylum Streptophyta; class Magnoliopsida; order Caryophyllales; family Drosophyllaceae; genus Drosophyllum; species Drosophyllum lusitanicum. The sequence goes on along the minus strand of JAUEJL010118384.1, from coordinate 10,711 downwards.
CAATTTTGTCATCATTTTTCCATTGTGAGTAGGTAACTAGTTTTGCTTGATCATAAATGCTATCTTGTGACTTATTGGTAATTGATTTTCAGTTTTTCTTATGAAAAATAGAACTTCGTAGTGCACTTTATTTCGTCTTCTCAAGGTTTGACATCTCTCGGTACTTCTGGAATTATGCCTACCTAAAGATGTGAACTGAGGCTGATACAAGGTTGAACTAAAGAACCAAAGCAGTGATCCAGACACGAGTTTCTGTGACTCCAACCCTGTTCTTGATATGCTTCTGGGGTGTGTGTGTGTGATTGGCCTTTTTATTATTTTTTATTTTTGAATTTGGGCAGAAAAATGCATGCTTTACCATCAGCCTATTGAAAGGAGGAAAGTAATCAAAACTTGATGAGTACATATGGATATTCACCCTCAGTTCTTATTTCTATTGCTTTTGTTAACCAAATCTACTTGTACAGAAAGTGAAGGCGTTTTCAGTGATGGTTCATTATTTTTCTCTATATCTATGAAAACTTTTATATACAAATCCAAATTCACAATCAGAAAAGCAATGTATTTAATTCTTTTATATTAAACACAACCTTTGAGTGCTTATTAATAGTTAAATAAATATAACTGAAATGGTTATATTTTTGTTTAATTTAATACTTTCAATTTCATATGATCCTGGCTGTAGAATTTAGGCTGCAAATCAATGCCCATTATATTATTAAGTGCATATAAAATATCTAGGCAGCTAGATTTTCATCTTATATATATATATATATATATTCATGTATATATTCAGTCTACTTCAGTCCTAAATTTGCTAAATTCAACAATCAATGGATGCTGCTGTGACTTCTTGCAAATTGTTCATATGTGCAGCAAGTTGGGTACAAGAAAATCATAATGGTTGATGGGGTTTGCTTTCAGTCAAAGTTCATATTTATGCTTATGGAGTTATGGGTTGATTCGTATATTTTGTTGTATTATAATTAAAATGTAGCTTCTCGTTCAACTTTGTGTTCCATGAAAAATATTACTTTTGTTACGCTATGTGGCCCCCTTTTGGTTTGGTGGATTGTCGATTTCTTACCCGTGCTTATTTGTTGCAGGTGATAGCAGGTAAAATATCTGTATTACATAATTCTGTTCTTAGTTCATCAACTTTTCAAAGAGTTGGGTTCTCATCATCTGCATCGCCACAACCCAATGAAAAGAAAACTTCTGAAAATGGAGGAACAGTTACAGGCAATTCAAATGGTGATAAAGAAAATGCAAATTCTGATGACAAAGGACAAGGTTTGATTATTGAGAACTCAAGTTATTAATATTTCTAAGTTCTAACTTTTTAGGATTATTTCTTAAGTAAATCATAATTATTGAGTAATGTTTAGGTGATGAAGACTTGACTATGGAGGATCTGATTAAACTTGTAACTGAGAAGGAGGAACTTTTGAAGACAAAACAAGAAGAGATTGAGAAAATGAAAGATAAAGTTCTTCGGACGTATGCAGATATGGAAAACGTCATGGACAGGACAAAAAGAGAGGCAGAGAACTCAAAGAAATTTGCAATACAGGTTGGGTAATAACTGTCCATTTTTTGGTAGTAGTCTTTTTATAGGTTGGGTTGCGTAGACCTGCAAACACTTTTTCTCTATATAAAAAAAATTCTGTAATAAATAGTTAATTCATTAGATTTGATTGCAAAAACAATTTCATTATTTGAATCTTTGAATAAAACTATTAAAATGTATCCGTTAAAAAAGACTTGGTTGACTTACAACCTCTTTGACTCATTTGACTGCCTTCTATTTGATCTGTTTGAGCAACAACACAACCATTTTGTCTTATTGTATATATTTCATGCTCATACGTTGGTGGTTATGCATTCTTGGCAGAATTTTGCAAAGAGCTTACTGGATGTTGCGGATAATCTGGATAGGGCTTCTTCGGTTGTAAAAGAGAGTTTTTCTAAGATCGATACATCTAAGGACAGTGCAGGTGCTGTTCCACTTCTGAAAACACTGCTGGAAGGCGTTGAGATGACTGAAAAACAGCTAGCAGAGGTAATGTATTCCTTCATTTATAGCCATATAGGTGGCAAAAGAGTAGATTTTGTGCAGTTCAAAATGAGTTGGTCGCTTGACACATCAACATCTTTTCTTTTTCTTTACAAGTTCATAAATAATGTGTATATTAAGCATGAATGCAAAAACTATTATTACTACCAGGATTTAGCTTCTTAACAAATCAATTTAGGTGGTTGGAAACATGCTATGGGTAACTTCTAAAAAAAATTCGACCTTTTTGACCTGTTTACTTTTTAGCCTGTGAAATATAACAATTTAGCTTCTTGTTGTGACTGTTAGCAATGAAATATCGACCAAACCAACCCATTTACACATAAGTGGGTTGAAATTAGCCCTTTTACTTCAAATCAATGTGTAATCAACATAATTTTCGTCTATCAACAATAAGTGATTCAATCTTATCACCTTTTATTATCATGCACACCCTGAAAGCAGTATCTTGCAAGAATGGGTTGATGAATTTTTTGATTTCAGGTTTTCAAGAAATTTGGAGTGGAGAAGTATGATCCCACAAATGAAGAGTTTGACCCAAATAGACATAATGCAGTGTTTCAAGTACCAGATGCGACCAAGTCTCCTGACACAGTTGCAGTTGTCCTCAAGGTATGCCACCAAAGCAAAATTTGTTAAATAGAACTTTTCGTTCATGTCTCGTTCTCTTTATGAATGCAAGAATTGTATTTTTTTTTTTCATTATATATATTTGGTTAAAGTTGACTTGATGCATACTTTTACTGTAACATTTTTTTATTTTGGTTTTGTAGGCGGGATACACACTGCATGATCGAATTATACGACCTGCTGAAGTTGGCGTGGCCATAAAGGTGGACTAAAATAACAGTGGTGTAGGATCTCGATACATTGCCTGAAAGTGATATTGTAGACTGGGGTACCCTCTCCCCTGAGGAAAAAATCTTTTTGTTCAGCATTTCAACTGATCCGTTTTGATTTACTTCATTTTTTATCGACTGTAATAAAATGTGGTTATACTGAGGCCTAAAATTTCCAAGGATGGACGTGATATCTGAATGAGGAATAGGGTATAGCTAAAATGGATTTTTGTTGGTATTTTGTTCCATTAGTATTATAGGTGACAAGACAAGGTGGGTATGATGGATTGGGTAACGAGTTAAATCTGACTCAGGTTGAAATAGGTCACGCCAGTAAGAGTACAAATGTGTTCGGTGTGTTAAAATTGTTTTTGCTTTCATAACCTATTGCACTAGTAATCTATACTTTTCTAACAAAATCAACCAAGCCAGACCAGTCACGACATATTGTTGATATTGATTAAGTTGGAGGGACTTTCGATTACTGAATCCAAATTTTTAAGGAAATTTGTTCAAAAGGTTGTAGTATTAAAATAGAAAAAAGGTAAATTCAAGTGGCTTTATTTATTTCACCTTTTAGCAACAATTTGATCCAATCTTCTGCGAAACCACACCGATAAGTAACAAGTAAATGAGTTGAAACTAACAAATCGCTTGTTTGTCGCTTCTTTTATATAGTTGCATTTCCACTGATTGTACTTGTTAAAGCCACTTCAATGATGAAAAGGTATTGTTTGATTATACGAGCTAGGTTACTCTTAATGATGATAAAGACTCGATGAATACCCCGCAAAATGTACGATGGCTCCTGCACTTTAAACACTCATTTGCATAATACTAAAGCAACAAAGTTTTCGGAAAGTAGCAACAACTTATGGATCTTTGTGATGGACAGTTTTCTGGCCGACGAGTAGCTAAGTCGGGACAAAAGCCACCTTAACAAGATGGAAAAATAAGGAACAAAGGGTCCTGCTAGTGAGCCATACTTTGGTCTTTCCTTCCAAAGATATTTGGTCGATAAACACACTAATTATTGGAAGTCTTTAACATCACAAGGACGAGGGGATCGACTCATGACTTTCATACGACAAATACTAGCCCTGGCACTGAAACCGTGCATGATCAAAATATGCATCCACATATATACTAACATGCATCAAGTGTTCATATTTTGCACCTTAATACCTAGGATCCTCCCTTTAATACATGTCTTGAAATATTTGACGCCTATTTATCGTTCTGTAGTTGGCTCTTGATGCATGTACTATGTAGGGAGCCGAGTGAAGTCTTCCCAGAATTAAACCTATCCATCACTTCAAGCAGATGCATTGTTGCAGGTTTTCACGATTCAAACTTAACAACCCAATCAGAGTGAGAAATGAAACTGAAACCTGAACGAAAGCATAAATTATTTCATTTATGTTGGAGGTGACAACATAAGCAGATCTAATAGGTTAGATAACAAATCAAAGAATACTCGATTTATAACAAGTCTTTTTAGTAAGGTCAAAACGCATTAGACGATTTGACCTAATGAAATTTTTTATTTTAAACAGTAATTACAATTTTAAAAATATTATTATTACGTTAATTATATATAATTTCAAAAAATGATTTGAAAGGTTGTAATAATAATAATAATCAATAGTAAATTTAAGCAACTCCCTCCTTTTGGTGTTTTCTTTTCAGCAACTTACTTTTTGAGCTAACCCGTAGAGACAGAACGCAAAATAAAAATCAACCCGCAAATAATCAGGTCAAATTGGAAAATTGCCTATTTGCCACTTGGCACTTGCACTTCTACTTTATATGGTTCCATTTCCATGGATCGAACTGTTAAAAGTTATGTTGATGATGACCAAGTAAGGTTCGATCATAAGTAGCCCTGCATTCTCTGCCCTCAACACACAAATGAACAGAATGATGGAAACCCACCCAGGGGTTATTCATTGGACCTAGGAGATACTATCTACAGCCCGGTTAAGGATTAATTACATTAGTCAAGGTTGTACCACAACTACACACACCTACAAATTGCATACAACTTCATCATAACTTCCATCCTTCTCACACACAATCTCTGTAAGATCATGGTGACACTGAATGCTTCAACTTGCAAAGCCCCTTTGTGCAGCTTTCACCCAGTCAGCCACTTTGTTGGCACCACCTAAATCATGGTCTTCATCATCACCACTTACATCCAAATCCATGGGTTGGTTGTTCAAGTCTTTGGTTGCTGCTGCACTCTTCTGTGGTGCCTGCAACCCAAGCTACGACTTTAGATTTGTAAGAAATTTGATCAACCACTGATGCTTGCTTAATATGCTTAGACAGATAACTGAGAGAAAATAAAGACGAAGATTTCCATTTATGCAAAAGATGGTATCTGACTAATGCACCTAACAAAAGAATGCTCAACAAGAAATTCTTAACTTTCTGAGACTATTGGGTACTTGTACTTCTGTCTATTCAAGAGAATGTCCTCTTGAATGCTGATCTATGATGATACTAATAGGCTAGTATGGTGCCACAAAACTCATCATCAACATATTATGGTTGCTAAAAGTATGCAGCGATATTGATGGGAAAATAGGCTTGGTTGGATGGGTTAATGGGTCAAACCGGACAAGTTTTTTCTGTGTGTTGAAAGTTGAAACCAGTCAGTTGGGAATCACCAGGAACTTTCTCCAAACTTCTTTATTTTCTAATTAATAATTAATGTGCCAAATATTATTGCAAAAAATTATATGATTGCAATGATGAACTTTTTTTTTCTAATAAAATGGTTTAGAAGGTTTTACAAATTAAAAATACATTTTTGGTAACTTTCGACCCTTTTGACCTGTTTCCTTATAGGCTAACCTTTTGATCTTATACATTTTGGACCCATAAGATATAAATGCAAATCGACCTATTCATTACTAAAAGGGTCAATATTTGTCACCTCCAAGCAATGATCACAAGAAGGGAACGTTAGAACAGAGGTGTTCTTTAGGAAAAGGGAACTTGGCAAATAGGAAAAAAATGCTAGTTCTGCTACATCACCTGATCTTTTGCTGCAGGAACATCATCCATGCTCTTTTTCTCCTTGTCATCATTTTCTAAAGTTAGTTGAGCAGTAGCTTGGCCCGTCTTACTTGCTTCTTTGACATCGACATCGACATCAGACTTTTCAGATTCCTTTTTCTTACCATCTAACACGACGATCTGCACAAGTACTAACCAAACTTATTACTATTATTATATACACTTTTTAATAAGTGGTGCTGATCATTTCCTGGACTAGGATAAATGGTAGCCTAAGTTTGAAGCATCATCCACCAACAACCTCATCAAAAAAGGAAAAAGAAGACTGGTTGCTTGTGAGATTGTGAATCTGCTTTATGTTGGAATAAAATTTCCCACTCAAAATAACAGCCCTTTCCCAAAGCGAAACAAACGACCTTTTTATTTACATCATTCTGCACTTTCCAGTGTTCTTGGTATTTTCATATTTTGTAAAAAGAAAGGCATCCACATAAGCCTGTTCATTTTTAATGCTAAACTGCAAACTTCTGGTAACCAGATGTGCACCATTTATGTAAGGTTTTTACTCTCCATTAGTGGAAAAAACATTGCAGAATCCTAGGATACAGAATCCCAAATCCACCAAACTATTACCTTGTTCTACAGTCAGACAAGGAATTTTAATGTGTTTTAGCAAAAAGAAAGAAAAAGAAAATGTCGACACAATTTAGCTTTAAAACCTTAGTTCAATAGGTTCATTTTTTTTCCAGAACTGATTTCCAGCTATCCACAGCTAGTACTCAACAAACACATAAGCGCCTTCAAGGATATCAACTAATCTTGCACTATACACATAAAATTAATTGTATATCACAATCAAGTTACGATTGTCTAGATAATCAAACTAAAGGTGAAATCACAACCTTATGATGCCTGTTGATATGGATTAGAAAGGCCTCAGCAAGATACTCATTTACAATCCCAATTATAAGTAATTCGAATGTAAACACTAATCATGCGAGCAAATAGGCATCTGGGCTGTGAATCTATGATGTTAAATTAGCCGATAAATAACTATTTCGCAGACACCCTTTTTAAATTGTAAATTGGTAAAATAATGTCATATTTGATGTTTTTCACTTTTTCCTAATTATAGCAACTTGGTTTTCCAAACGTAACTCTCATCATTTCGAACAAGAAAGTAGAAACAAACAGAATTTTACACTGTTTGAGCTCATACACAAAACCCCAATCAGTTGATAAAACCTAATACCCCAAGCTTAATGCTGAACTTGAGCTTACCGGTGCATAGCGTAGCTTCCGCCTGGGCCTCTCTTCCGCCACAGACTCCGCGTCACCGCCGGACTGAGCAGAGGAAACAGGAGTCCAACGGCGAATCCGTACAGCAGAGACGTTGTTGTTGTTGTTGTGGTTGTTGGCAGTAGAAGTGGAGCTGTTGCTATGGTTATAAGAGACAGAAGAAGAAGACGATGATGATGAGACATGGACCCATTGCTTCTGCCACCTTCTCACCGGTCCGGTGAACACCGGCGCCGAGCCGTATCTGGAAGACGGTCGGCCAGTACGGGAGCCAATTCCTTCCATAGAGCTCAGATTGTGCACCAATTGATAGTACAACTGATGAGAGTACTTTGAGAATTCGATCTTGGAGCATGTTTATTGTTTAGGGCCCGAACCACGTCTGGTCTCGGGGTTTAACTTGGGTTGGCACGTGTAGTCAAGGTGTTGTTTGTTTTAGCTTATTTAGTGCTTATTTTTCGGGCTTATTTTTTATAAATTATTTTTTTCGACTTATTTTTTGAATTATGAGTTATAAGAAGAAAATAAGTCGAACTCGTAAAAGATAAGCTGAAAAAAACAAGCTTATGAAGAACAAACCAGGAAAAAAAACCCAAGCTAAAACAAACACCCCCTAAAACTTAAAAGAGCCAATTTTACACTTTGTCTAAAGTATTTTAATGATTTGAGTGTAACAAATTTTTATTATAGAATAGAAAAATAATTGTTTAGACAATAACGCTTTTAAATATATGGTTAAAACTAACAGTTCACAAGTTTGTATGAGACAAAATGTTATAATTATTGTGTATGACAAAGTTTTATTGTATACAAGTCTTTCACGATCATGTAACCCTACATGGCCCTGTGACCGCCTCTGTCTCTACACGGGCCGTGTACATCTACACGACCTGGGCTACATGGGCCGTGTACCCTTTGATTGCAGACAATGTTCTGCACATACGTTGTTTAAGCTCTCTTTTCAACCCAAATCTCATTCTAAACGACTTGAAGCTACAAATGGGTGTTTTCCTACACCCCAAACATTTATAAACAACAACCAGTTCATAATTAATATGTTTTGATCCTTAAATCATTCTTTTGACCCATAAGAACACCTCATACAATCAAACAAAACATACATCGGTGATCATAAGATTGAGATGATGATTGTAGAAGCTTAATAACACTGATTTCTTTATCTAAAATGCAAGAGAGAATTGACAGCTGATCTTGTACATGAGCATGTATGTATGTGTGAAATGGTGAGTTCAAGAACAAAGAACATGTATATATCTACAAGTTTGAAATATGACAGCTCTAGTCCCTCAACTAAATGACTTTTATTTTGACAGTTCTAACCCCTCTAGTTTTATAAACACCTTATAATTAATTAGGCAACCCATTATAATATAATACTTATTTAATTTATTTAGTTAGGGAATTTTTGAACTTTGGGTGTTAGAACTCTTCCCCACTTGAAAAGGATTTCGTCCCCAAAATCAACTGCTGAAGAGTTCTGGGTAACTAGAAATCATTCTTTCTCGGGTTTCCAAGTATAATCCGACCTCTTTCTGTGTTTCCGCTGGACCTTAACTAGTTCAATCGGTTTATCATTAATACTCACGTCTTCCAATGGTATATATACAAATTCATCTGCTAAATACTTTCTAAGATGTGACACGTGAAAGGTGTTATGAATTTAGGACAATCCCTTTGGCAATTCCAGTCTGTACATAACCTTTCCCACCTGAGCAATGATTTTGAATGACCCATAAACCTCAGACCTAGTTTTCCTCTCTTTCTGAATCTATTCACGCCTTTTCATGGTGATACTTTCAATGACATGTAATCTCTCACCTGGAATTTGTTCCAGAATCTGGAAGTAAATCAAGTATCTCTATCTAACATAATGAAAGCTGGTACACCATAATGAGACACTATTTTCTTCATATATACGTCTAACAGTTTTTCTGAGGAATAGGTTTTCTTAATGGGATAAAAGTATACGCTTTTGGTTAATCTGTCAACAATCATTAATAACACTGATTTCTTAACTGGCAGCGGATCTTGTACATGAGCATGTATGTATGTGTGAAATGGTGAGTTCAAGAACAAAAGTTTGAAATATGGCAGCTCTAGTCCCGCAACTAAATGACTTTTATTTTGACATTTCTAACCTCTCTAGTTTTATAACCACCTCTTAATCTTAAATAGGCAACCCATTATAATATAACACTTATTTAATTTATTTAGTTAGAAAATTTTTGAAATTTGGGTGTTATAAATGTGGGATGAAGTTCATCGTTGTAACACCCGCAAACCCGGGCTAGTTGATTAGCGGGTTAGCGGTAAGTGTTTATTTGCATTTTAATTGATTATGTGGTTATTTTAAGTTAATTGAAATAATTAATTAATTGAAAGTATATATATATGTAAATAAATGTGTTACTGGTCAAAGAAAAGAATGGGTATGTATGTATGTTATGTATGTATGTTATGGGAGTAGGTATAGAATTGGATAAGAAGAGAGGAAAAAGTGTATGTGTACGTGGGCTTGTTGACCACCTGTTCATTATTTCTCATAAGTGTTAAGGTGTAGTGTGTGTGTTTTGAAGAAACCTCTCAAAGTTGGCAAACTTGGAATTTCTAAGTTAAGGATTTGAAGTTGTTAATTCAAAGTGAAGGTTAGTTTATGATCCTAGCAAGTTATTATGCATCTTGATGTGTTTTCTTGTTGATTTCCATGGTTATATGAAGAAACACCATTAATGGAGCTTGAAGCTCAAAAGTTGACAAATGGGTTTTGCATGATTTGGTGTTTTATTGAATTCTAAGGTGTTCATGATGTTTGTATACATGTTATATGAAGTTATATGTGTTTTGTGTCAAGAAATATGATGTTAGTAATGGATATGATGAGTTTATGTTGGCTGAAATCGAGTTGAAGAAGAAGAAGATTTGCAGAAAGTCGAGATCGCGGCGCGAAAGTTTTAAGGGTCGCGGCGCGACCTTGTCGGAATCCGCCAATCTCAAATCCGGTTCTATGAAATCCGTTAGTTGCAAATCGGACCCTTAGAATCCGATTGTTTGAAAACCGACACTCAAAATCCGATGCCCAAATCCGAGAAACTCAAATCCGGTACCTAAATCCGACACTTGTAATCCGGAACTCCAAATCCGACGGTGTCGCGGCGCGACGCGTGTTCAGGTCTCGGCGCGACCGGGCTATTTCAGAAAGATTTCATTGTTTTGATCTGTATTTGTTTGGGGATATGTTGGGTTATCACTTATATGATTATATTAAGTTGATTACAAGGAAAAGAGATATAAATATATGTGGATAGATATATTTACGAATCGAGACTGATTTCAGTTTGTTGTGTTCTCAGGAACTGCGAAGACTCAGTGACATTAGACAACTGAGCAAACGTGATCGAGGACTGAGGTGAGTGGAGGTTTACTCACGAGTGGTGATGGTGGTAACGTT
>JAUEJL010118373.1:0-12020 GCA_032274825.1 Drosophyllum lusitanicum | reverse complement strand
GTTAATTGTATTATTTTTAAAATTTTAAAGTTGGTTGTATACAATGGTAACTAAGACAAAGTTCATTGTATTTTCATGCAATTTGTCCTATTTTTAATGCAGTTAGTCTGTGAGATCATTTTATTAAAAAAGTTAGATTCTTAATTGTAATAATATATTTTTTGTTATCATGTTTAACACATAAATTATTAATAAAATTCGAAATTGAATATGAAAGTATTTTATGTCAATTGAACCTCATGTCTGGTTTGACCTCTTACCCCAGTTGGCTCGCCCGTCCAACCCATTTTGCTCCCTAGCGTAGTTAATGGCGGGAATGCCAGGCCCTGACATCTACGCCAGCAGTAACATGTTGCACTTTTTGCTGTCGAGGGCTCGAGGCGTGATGCAAGTGTTAAACTTTTTACTTTTATCTGGAAAGTGAAAATTGCTTCATAAGTTTAGATAGTCATCTTAAGTAAGGGGTCTCTTGGTTGCACAGAATGCTATTGGAAGTAGTGGAATCTTTCAAAGGGGCTGTTATTTCAAGGAATCATAATATGAAAGAATTGGAATTTGAAATGAAGCAATTGGAATGTGTCTCACCTTTTGTTGGTCAAAACGGAATGAAGTTCATAATAATAACAATTATAGCTATATTTTTAGAGATTGAAACAATGATAATAAATATTTATAACAAAATGTTAAATAATACCGAATATATAAATCATATTACGACGAAATAATTATAATAACATCGTTGCTATATTTTTTTTAATTATTTATACAAATAACAACAATAATAGTAAGATAATAATATAGTATGAATAATCATACTAACTTCTTTGTAATAAAACCATTGATGGTTGTTTTTGACAAGGGAATTTATATATTATCCTAGAAATTTACCAAAATATCCTCCTAATACAACTTGGCCGAAATCCATAAGATGTTATTTATGCCAAGTGGCATTAGGACTTAGGAGGATTATATTGGAGGATATAGTCAAAATTTCAATTTCAGTACATTTGGTTCATATTGCTAGGGAATTTGAATTCCTTCATATGATTGGATTTGGGTGATTCCATTTCATTCTCTTTTTTCTTAAAAACACTCAATTGAATGGAATTTGGATTCTAGTTCCTTCCCTTTTGCCATCCAGACAATCCATGTAATGCAATACGAATTCCAGTTTCTCTAGATTACTATGAATTCTAGCGAAGATTATGGTTTGTGGCCACTGCGAATCTTACTATTCTAATAAATAAGTAACTTGGGTGCCTCTTGTTTTTTTTTGAAAGGTGTGAGTGCCACTTGTTACTTTTCAGTTAACCTAAATTTTCATTTTCCTTAGAAATAACAAAGAGGACACGTGTCATTCACAGAGAATTTACTGATTTTTCTTAGCTTCGTTACACACTATTCTAATTTAATTAGTTAATCATATATCTGCAATAAACAACTTATTGTATATCAGTATATGCAAATAAAGTTTTATTATTGTATATCCTATTGTTTTTTTTAACTATTTTGTAAATAAGGTTTTTTGATATGATTGATGTCTGCATAATTAGAGTATGGAAACATGTATCAAATGATATTTTTGTTCACACTTTTTGTGAGCACATTATCAATGTAAAATAGTATTGCTCAAACTACCGTGTAATACATGGGTTTCTAATCTAGTATAATAAGTAGTTCTCTCCCCTCTCCTTTATGGCACCTAGTTTTCTTCAAGAAAGGTTTGCTGTTAGCAGAATGGGAAACTACAAACTCTTTAGCTTGTTTAAGACTATGTCTTGTGGTAATTTATCAATATGCAACATATAATATATATAGTATTACTCTAACTACCGTGTATTACAAAGGTTTCTAATCTAGTATAATTTGAAGTAGTTCTCTCTTGTCTCCTTTATGGCGCCTAATCTTCTTTAGAGCTTAATTTATCAATATGCAATATATAGTATTACTGAAACTACCGTGTATTACACAGGTTTCTAATCTAGTATAATATAATGTAGTTCTCTCCTCTCTCCTTTATGGTGCCAAATCTTCTTTAAGAAAGTCTGCTTTTAACAGAATGGGAAACTACGAGCTCTTTAGCTTGTTTAAGACAATTTTTCTCATGGTAATTTATCAATATGTACTATCTCCCTATTAAGATTTAAGGTATCTATCTTCTTATATTTTCAAACTGAGATTAGTTCTATGTTTCTATGTCCAATTGTGTTATACACACAATCTGGAAGCATCCATTCACACCTGAAAATGCCTAATAAATTTAATATAGCTACTGGCAATTGATATTATAGTTCGAATTGATAAGATAAAATTATGCTGTACGACTAAACATACGACAGCTAAAGGAAGACCAACTTTATGATTTTATTTACAAGTGGTCTACCTCTGAATGTTGCAGGTTTTACACTCTCATGGTTCTGTCTACTGCATTATTTGGGAAACCTGCATTTAGAAATCTCATATGCAATGGCCTCGTGTTGGCTGAGGATGGTAAAAAAATGAGTAAAAGATTGAAGAACTATCCTTCTCCTATGGAAGTCATTGATGATTATGGGGCTGTAAGTGCTCCAATTTTCTCTTTGAATTTATCATTTAAAGTTCTTGATATGATAATACCGTCTTGGATATGGTTACAGGATGCACTGCGGTTGTACATTATAAATTCTCCAGTAGTGCGTGCTGAGCCTTTACGTTTCAAAAAGGATGGAGTCTATGGTGTTGTGAGTAATCTTCATTACCTTTTGGACATCTCTTGCAAAATTTTAGTCGTTATTTTTTTCTTCTGTTAATGTGAAAGATGGTTATCTATGCAGGTCAGAGATGTATTTTTACCATGGTACAATGCGTATAGATTTCTTGTCCAAAATGCAAAAAGACTTGAGGTGGAGGGACTTGTGCCTTTTGTTCCTTCTGATCGAGCCACTTTACTGAACTCAGCAAATGTGCTTGATCAGTGGATAAACTCAGCCACTCAGAGTCTGGTTCATTTTGTTCGACAAGAAATGGATGCATATCGACTCTATACGGTAAGTTGGTTATTAAGTTTTGACTTTCTTGCTTGTATGTAGTCATCTATATTTGTACATATACATATATACATGTAGTTCAGCTTTATTATCTGAGTTTTTTCATGGTATTGCATATCTATTAATCATTCATATTCGTGCTTCCAGTGGGATACTAACCTATAAGTTAATTTGTTTGCAGGTGGTTCCTTATCTCTTGAAGTTCATTGACAATTTAACTAATATATACGTACGCTTTAATCGGAAAAGACTGAAAGGCCGCACTGGAGAAGAGGACTGCAGAACTGCTCTTTCGACTCTCTATCATGTAGGTTTTTTAAATCTCTTTACATGCATCTACAATCGTCAAACATAATTGGTTTGTCTGATCTGTTATCTTATAATTATATATCATTTTATATGTTTTATAACCATAACTGTTGCACTTAGCAGCTGAGCATCAGAGTATTTACGGAATTTTCTGTATTGTTCTTCTGTATTCTGTTCAAGTCTTTAAGATGCTTTATGATGTCTCATATACTCGTAATTAGGTTGTATAATGTTTTATTGCAATGGGCTGCAGGTGCTTTTAACTTCTTGTAAAACAATGGCTCCATTCACACCTTTCTTCACTGAGGTTCTTTATAAAAACTTGCGAAAAGTATCTAATGGATCAGAGGAAAGCATCCACTTTTGCAATTTCCCACAAGTAGAAGGGAAGGTACTGGTTTTGTTACAGGTTTTATTCTTGTTCTTCCTATAGAATATTGGTTATTAATAATGTTGTTTCAGGGGGGAGATCGTATTGAACAAAGTGTTAATAGAATGATGACAATTATTGATCTTGCACGTAATATCCGTGAGCGCCACAACAAACCTCTGAAAACTCCACTCAGGTACTAACATAATTATGGTGATTTGTATGTTTGCCTTTATAGTTTATTGTACTTTTCGTTATAAGTCTGAGTTGCATGGTTTCAGGGAGATGATCGTTGTACATCCAGAGGCTGAGTTTCTCGATGATATTGCTGGCAAACTGAAAGAGGTCAGTATTGATCTATTTTTTCTTGCTTAATCACGTGTATTTGCATCATTGTTGCATTTCCTTGCTGTTGTTGGTTTATTTGTTAAGCATCTTTCTTTTCTTCATTAATATTAAAGAACAGTTTTGCCTTTAACTTCTCATTTTATTTAATGTGACTATTTGGTTGCATTTGCATCACAGTATGTCTTGGAGGAGCTCAATATTAAATCTGTTGTGCCATGTAATGATCCTTTGATGTACGCTTCCTTACGGGCTGAACCTGATTTTAGGTAATTTTGATCTCTTCTATTTTTCTGTTTAATCATTTCTATTATGTTACATTTTTTACATATGAATCATGATAGGACTTATCTTTTATTGTTGGTATTTAATGTATCAGCGTGATGGGTAAAAGACTGGGCAAATCAATGAAGGTAGTTGCAGAGGCAGTGAAGGCAATGTCACAAGAAGATATTTTATCTTTTGAAAGATCGGGTGAAATTACTATTGCTACTCACAGCTTGAAGCTCTCTGATATCAAGGCAAGTGGTGGCTCTATTTTCTAAGAAAATTATAAAACTTCATTTACTTAAATATTAACTTCAAATAGCCATGTTGGCATTGTAGATTGTGCGTGGATTTAAACGGCCTGATGGTCTGACAGAAGAGCAAATGGATGCATCTGGTGATGGTGGGAAACACTCACCACCTTTATGATATTATGTTTAACTAATTAATGATTGATTTTCTATTTTGACAAGGATTCTTTTACTATTTTAGGTGATGTTTTGGTTATCCTGGACTTGCGCCCTGATGATTCCTTGTTTGAAGCTGGTTTTGCACGAGAGGTATTAATATTCTATTAAGATTTGACACTTTTATCTATAAGATGTTCCATGAAAAGTGAAGGATTATTTATTTACTTTCCTGTTCTGTCATCATTACAAAAAGCCGGATATCTTCTTCCATTTTTTCGAGGTGTTCAAGACATTTGATTGATAATCAAGCATCTTTAATTATTTGTCTAATTGAAAAATGCAATTTTTTGTTTTTTTTCCTTGCAAAACTTGTTTTTATGCCGGTATGGGTTTCTTTAGCTGCAGGGGATAACATATTTATGATAAATTTACTCTTCTAGGTTGTTAACCGAATCCAAAAGTTAAGGAAAAAGTCTGCACTTGAACCCACTGACTTGGTGGAGGTTTACTTTGAATCTTTGGATAAGGATGCATCAGTCTCCAGCCAAATTTTAAGATCCCAGGTAATTTTTAATGTCGTCGTGCAAGCCCCTTCTATTCGATAAAAATTAGAGGTGGCAATTTCTGCTCAGTTTCTACTGAATGGGTTGATCAGCGTCAAGTGAAACGGGTCAATGTCAGTATGTCACCCGAAGTGTATTAAAAATGCATACGGTCTCTTATATCCCATCATCAAAAAAGCTAGATTATATTTAATGATGCAGCTTCTATTATCATATCTAGCGCATTAACTATCTATGAAAGTTATAAAATAGGGGAAGCTCCGAAATTGTTTGCAGGCCAACCTCACCTGGCTCGTACTAAATTCAGCTTTTTTGGTCGGTTGGTCCTTTGTCCGACTTGCTCAATTCGAAATTTGGTCACCTCTATCTGAATTTATATATATACCAGCTTATTGTCACTGACCTGTTGCTAACAAAACTTTGAATAATGCTACGTCCTTTTTTGCAGGAAGCATACATCAAAGAGGCACTAGGCTCTCCTTTACTTGACTTTAGCATGATTCCAAAACATGCTGTAAGATCTCTGACATACATAGCTAAATCTTTTGTCTGCTTTCTTGTAACTCTACTAGGATTTGCCTTAGACGCCCTCGTGTGAGCGCACATGCACTGATGCACATATATCTTACTTATCAGTTATCACACTATTCTAGTAAATTACTTTATTGGCACTTATCATATTTCTTTTATCCTAAAATTTCATTTTCCCGCCCAAACCAAAGTCTTTTTACCATCAATTTTGAAGTCACGATCTCAATTTGTTGCGGGCTCTTAAAGTTTCCTTAGATGTTTGTATTGTAATACTGCTTTGTTATCTAAATTTGCAGGTAATCATTGCTGAGGAGACCTACCACAACATTTCAAATTGTGACTTCAAGATTACTTTGTCAAGAGCTGCACTAGTATTTAACCAGAATTTGATCCTTGAATTATATACAGGTAAATATTGCTCTGATACCACCTGATGTAGCATGATTGCTACACAATATTGTCACACATATGCAGCAGGGGAATGGGTAAAATGTAAAATATTGTTTAGTGGACGCTAGGGTGAGAAATCTCTTCTCAAATCTGGAACAAATTATAATGAAAACATAAGCAATTTCATTTATAGTAGAGAAATGATAAGACTATTCAGATGAATAGAAAGGGAAAGCCAATGGTTTCTTTTATTGGTGAGAGAACCATGAGCCAAACGACAAATGTAGCTGGTGAGCCTGCAACAATGAGCAGTTTTCGTTGGTTGAAAGAAAAAGAAAGAGATCGGACTGGAGGAGATTTTTATTGGGATATGGGCTGTTAAAAAAATCAAGTATAAATCCTATAATTCAAACATTCGATCCAAAACTATTGAAATTTTGTATAAAAAAATTCTCAATTATCCAAAGTTTGGATATCCAAATGTAAAGTTTTGTAAATTTTTTTAAAGAATTTCCGGATTTTGGTATCAATATTCTAAAATTTTGGTCATTTTAAATGTCTGAAAATCTTAAAAAAACATTTTTGATTATTTAATTTAATTTAATTGCCTTTTTTTTAACATTACTGTTTTTGATACATGTACTTTTCACATTGAAGTGGATTTGTGTTTTTTTACTATCAACGTTCAAAAGATGGTTATTTAGTAATTATTTTTTAATTTACTTTATGAAATTAATTGTGTTAAATATTTTGGGATATTCAGATGATCGAATTTTTGGATATCGAAAATTACTATCTAAAGTTTCTGATATTCAAATTTTTGGATAACCGATCTTGAGTGTCCATAAGGAGGGAGTAGTTATCTCGTAAGCATGCTATTGGTGACCTTAAAAACAACCTGGATTGATTAACCCTTTTAATAAATGGATTATAATCGCCTCACTAAGACTTGCTATGATTAAACTTTTTCAATTTGCCAACACTGTGCATGTTTTCTAAAAAACATCTGTCTTGGGCAGGGCATGCAAAATTTTCACAAGCGTTGCAGGTATACTTGCTCTCTAGGGATCATGGGAATCTGAAATCAGAATTTCAAGCCGGAAATGGGAAGGTTTGTGCCAACGAATGAGCTTTTTTACGCCTTAATCTGAATCAACTATAAAGAAGTGATTAATGAGTTTGTAAACTTGCAGATTAAAGTGGATTGCATTGAAAATCAACCTGCTGTTGATGTCGTTTTAGGGCAACACTTGTTCTTGACAGTTGCAGATTACTTTGTGAGCACCAGAGGTTGATACAGTTTATGAACATCAAAACGAAGATTACTTTTATTAAAAAGTAACAAAAGATCATAGGCAATAATGAAGATACAAAGCTACTTGAATTGAAGAAGTGAGATTTTTGTTGCTACTTGGCTTGAAGTTGTTACACTATTGTAGTGTATGTTAAAGATAATATAGTTGCGTGCTACAATTTATTTAATTTTGTTGACATGTGGTTTAACAGCCTTACACAATCAATATCCAGTTTTCAATATGAAGTTGCAGATTTCTTTCTTATCTGGGAACTGGTAAATAAAAGTCTTTTTATTCAAGACTTTTCAGCAGACAAGAAAGGAGGAAAACTCTGAGGAGTCGGTTTTATATTTTCTATCTTTGCAATCCTTACACCTAAAAACTTAAAAACCAAATGTAACATCCTAAATTTATAAAGTAAACGAGTAAAAGTTATAAAATATTAAATGGTTTAAAATAATGATTCCAAATATATCATTGTTAGGATTTATGAATATTATACGGATAAAATGTAAGATAGGAGAGCGGGATAACTGCAAGTAAATTTTGTCAACCGACTTTGGGAGTCGGCGGCCCTTCCTCCATGTTCTTGTTTCTTTATTTCTTACTTCCTTTTTTTTCTTATTGCTTTCTTATTCCTTCAACCACAAACACATGAAATAATTGAAAGCAAGGAATCAAGATTGAAGTTCAAGATCTTAGATCATCATCTTCTTTGATTAATAAGTGTTCTTATCTACTCTTATTAATATTTTTAAAGGTTTGAAGATTAACCCAAATCTTGAAAGGATTGTTTAAATGAGTTTTGGTATACATTAATAGACTCCTTAAGAGGTTAGAAGAGTGTATAAGTGGTTAAGTTTCAATTAATTCATTTGGGGGTGTTTGGATCGGATTAGATATGTAGAAAAAAAAAGTTTGTGTTCTTGCCGTTCATACAACGCGACGTGTCTGGGTATTGGACGTGACGTGTCCGGGTCGTCGGAAAGCTATTTTGTTATTTTCAAGTGTTGATACATGGGCTATGATTATAGGTTGAAACATGGATAGAAGGCTTTATTGAAAGACAGTAACACATATCTTGGACCAAAAGTGAGTACCTCAATTTAGTACTCGTAAATAGTGATTCATGAGTTAGTGTAACTCTACGCTAATGCATGTATGAGTAATATGAATATGGTACAATATTATAAATTTATAGATACGAAATTTGGATAAATAATATGTTTAGTTTAAGTGAAAATAACCACTGATATGCTAAACAGTTAAAATGATACACGTAAAGAATTATACAATACTCGTATGGATATGTTTATGGCCATATAGATACCAAAATATCTATGTTATTCCATGTACAAATATAGTACCTACGTGGATATAGTGATAATGGTACAGATATACGTGCTATGATTATTCAAGTATGATTATATGAATACAGTACTTTTATGTACACCAGAATAGTCATTCAGATACAAGTGTTATGATTACAATCACGGTACACACATGTGATTTACAAGTGTAGTATTTATATTAATACAATTACAAATATACGTATATAGGTATAAAAGTACGGCACCGATACATACACAATTATTGTTATACAGCTACAGAAAATACTACAATCACACAACTATACATTCAAACAAATACATATACGTGTGTGTGTGTGTATATATATATATAGGGGAAGGTTTATTTGAGAACCGTTTTTATTGCGAGAACCGCGAGAACCAATCTTGGCCGTTTATTTTGGATAATGGAATTCATAGATGAAGAGCGTGGAGGGATTGAGTGTGGCAGGGTGCATGTAAGGAATTCATGGGTGGGCAATCCAATTGAATGAGGGGTAATTGGACGGCTAAGATTGGTTCTCGCGGTTCTCGCAATAAAAACCGTTCTCAAATGAACCTTTCTCTCTCTCTCTCTCTCTCTATATATATATATATATATAATTGATCAATAAAGGTCATATGCTTAAACATAGAACCCAAAGTTCAAATATATAGCAAAGAGGGATATTTAAGAAAAGAGAATTATAACAATAGATTGAGATTAGGGAGTTACACTTAGCCATATATTTCATCCAAGTATACAAAGCGGCTTGATTCTTATTTGAACATTTTCTGATCAAACACCACACTATTACGAGATTTCCACACAAATCAAATAAGACTTCTAGCTGGGGCCTCCAAATGTTTTTTTTTCCTTCAGTATGTTCACTTTCATGCAACTTAATTAACAATTATTCTAATGACGAATATTGTACATTATTTGGTAAAAGGGTGTCTATTTGGACTTCTTGTGTGTATCTAAGTTAACCTTGTATGATGTGATGTGATATATATGAATGTGTGACTTGCATTGTAAATATAATTTATTAATGTGATAGGTCTTTGATGTGTGTGAGAGAGTCAAAATAAGTAAATAGTAGCACCCTTTGTCCTTTGATAAATGATTAATGGGAAATCAATAGGCCATTAGCATTAAGATAGTGTTTGGTTCACATAACTTCTAAAAGAATTGCAATCTATAAAAGATTTGAAATAAGAAGGAATTAGAATTGGAATTGGAATTGGAATTGGAATTGGAATTGGAATTAGAATTAGAATTTGAATTTGAATTTGAAATTAAATTGTAAATAGTAGATTTTAATTCCCTCCAGTTTGTTGAGATTAAATGTTGGACTTATTTAGAATTCTAAATTGTTAGATAGAATTGAACCAAACATAAAAAAAGTGATGAAATTAGTTCCAAAAATTCCTTCAACTAATTCATTAAAGACCCTAAATTTTTGATGGGCCAATTATGAATCATGGGCTAACTGTTAATTATACTTGTGGCCTTGTGGGTCATTTTTGTTCTCCACATTTGGGCTATTTTTGTTTTTCAATTTAGCAGTGCTTTTCCTTAAAATAAATCTCTAATTATTAGTCTTTACAAACCCATTACTTTGAACCTCTTTATCAAAACATTAATGATTATTTGTTTATTTATACAATAATTATATACTTCATTAACTTATACTATGTGCAGTTTACTATTTATACATGTTGTATATGACCAAAATTTGTTATGTACAAATTACCATCCTAATTTATTAGGTATCTTTTTGTTTATTGATACTATATGATTGCTGATAATATTTAATTTATAAAATGTTTCGACTATACTTTTACTGATTATTTGAATGAATAAGGAATTCTAAGTTTCCAAGATCATGTTTGATTTGTTTTGTTGAGTTTAGGACCTTTAGGTTATTATACCTTGTTTGTTATTTGGTTTATTAAAAAACTAGCTTAATACCCCGTGTATAAACATGTGGAATTGTTAATATAAATTTTAAATATTTATTGTGTGTAACTTTAAACATATATTAAACTCATATATTGATAACAATTCAAAAAACCATTTACGGAAATCGAAAGATGAAAAAGAAAAATTGTTATACTCGTAGATTTGCACTGATAGCTGTTAGTGGAATTAGAAATTGTTATGAGATCCGATAGCTGTTAGTGGAGACTGCTCAACAGATTTGTGATAATAGTTGAATAAGGAATTAAGGTGTCGTTGAAAAATACTTTTGAATAACACGTGATCCGATTAAGAAAATGGGTAAAACGTTTCTACTTAAGATCCGCACCCAACTAAAAATTCACGTCTTAAGACTTTTGACATAAGAAACTCTTCATTCGTTAGTCATTTTTGGAAATAAAAGGAGATGATTAGTGAAAAAAAATTCTAAAAATAGAATGATTACATCATAAACTCTTTTCTTCTAATATATATTAAAGATTAAAGATTTTGATCTTTATAGGGTTTTGTATTACTAGTATGGAATCATCATAATGCAGTATCAACTAATTGTCCAATAACCTATACATTCAACATCATATGATCAGTGTGATGTGAGTAGGCATAAATGAAGGAAACAATGGTTTTAAGCAAGATGTTATTTTAAAAACAATAAAAAAATAATAAAAATGATACAAATACATTGGAATCGCATAACCGATTTAAGTTGATGTTGACGATTAAATTAAGAAAGTCAAACAAAATTAACTTTTTCAATTTGAATCTAACATATTGTCTATTTGTCTTGAAACAAATATAGAGAAATTCTTGATGAACACGTTATTTTGTTATTATGTTTAATGAAAAACTACGATAGAAAGAAAAAAATAAACTATGATAGAAAAATAAATAGTCGATTGTATAAAGGATATTTTATGTAAATTAATAGAGTTAATTACTGATTTGGTCCATATGGTTTACACTTTTCTACTGATTTAGTCATTTATGTTACAAAAGTACTTGGTTGGTCCTTACTGTAGCAAAGTTGTATCATACTTGGTCCTTTAAACATTAAAAGTAACGGCTTTGGTGTTAAACATTTCAAAATGACCATTTTGCCCTTTTGTAATAATTACAAACTAAGTCTTTGTGATTTTCAAATAGTTTCGCATTGAGTCTTTTAACCTTTTTCTTAAATAATTTACTATATAAACCTAAATTTT
>JAUEJL010118362.1:0-12021 GCA_032274825.1 Drosophyllum lusitanicum | reverse complement strand
ACACCCATCTCACATTTGTAGGGTACATTTGGATCTGCAGGTCCAGTGTACAAATGTCTGGCATTTGTCATATCTGTTTGATGACGGTGTGCAAGTGTATGCGTTTCTGGTAGGAGCTTGATGTGATATGATATGATATGATATGATATATGATTTGATATGAATTGTGATATGATACGTACGAGTATGATATGTTTGCATTTAGTACCAAAAACCTTTATGAAATGAATTATGATTTTTAAGGTATTTCGATTTAGAAATTCTGATTTTGATACCTTTGTGTTTGATTTGATTGTTATTGTTATTATTATGTATGTTATATATCCGCACTGGGGAATTGGCTCAGCCGCAGTTTTCTTTTCTTCCTTTGCGGCAGGTGTTCAAGGGTGCTTTACGGGAAAAGTTCGAGAGCTAGTTTAGCAGGAGCTTTTAAGGTAGTACATGTGGATTGGTTTTGACTTTTGAGAGGTAATTGTCTTAGTTCTGCTCTGTTTTTGTATCATATGAGTAGCCTCCGTTTCATGCTGAGGTGGGGTGTTACAATCTTACATATATCATCGTTAATCTACGCAGGAAAGGGACGACTATGCACTTGAACTAGCCATGGGCAACGAGTAGGCTCCTAGCTAAATTTTAAATTATAAGTAAACCATCAATTAAATCGATCTCAGTATTGTTCCTTTTTTTAATCTCAGATTCTAAACACAATTTTATACGGTCGGAACCAATTTTTTCTTAAAAGATCCGAACCCATTTTGACCGACCCCGTTTGATACTTTTTTCAAAAGTACCCGCTTGGACCCGATCCCGTTCCGACCCGTTACCCAAACTGACCCGATCCGCCCGTTTTGCCACCTTTAGGCGACGAGAACGGCGCACTTCGACCGGTGACCTGAAGACGGCGAGGTGAAGGGAAGACGATCGAACAGTTTGATTAAACAGTTTGATTTGTTAGGAGCTAACCCTTTTCTGAAATCCACCATTTCCACCATTTAGAGTTGATGTTGTGGATGAATCGTCATTCGTTTTATGGTGTTACAATTCATCCCTCTTTCTTTGCCCATCTTTATGCCCGTAAGGTTTTTACTTCACCACTTTTCTTCAATAGTTCTTATACTTTTACTGAATCATTTCATTCCAGTAATTGTAAACAAGTGACTGATATCAAAACCCTAGAAGACGCTGTTCATACTTTTAATCATATGGTCTATAGGAATCCTATTCCCCCCATTCAAGAATTCACTAAGGTCTTAGCTTTAATTGTCAATATGAAGCATTTTGCTGATGCAATTTCTTTGATTAAACAGTTTGATTTGTTAGGAGCTAACCCTTTTGTGAAACCCACCATTTATGTCTTCAATATTGCAATCAATTGTTATTGTCACTTGAAAAAAGTGGACTTTGGATTCTCTGTGCTAGGGAAAGCCATGAAACTTGGCTATGAACCCGATTGTGCTACTTTTAATACTCTCATTAGGGGGCTCTGTGCTAATGATAAGCTTCATCAAGCAGTCAAATTATTCAATCAAGTTCTGGAAAATGGATTTGAACCCAGTGTAGTAACTTATGGAACGTTAATAAACGGTCTTTGCAAATTTGGAGACACTCATGCTGCTATTATATTGCTTCAGAAGATGGAATATTCTTGTTGTCCGCCTGGGATTATCCAGTACAGCACCATCATAGACAGCCTCTGCAAGGATAAACGACTTGCAGATGCTTTGAAACTTTTCTCAGAAATGAATAGGAAAGGGATTTTGCCTAATGTTGTGACGTACACTTCTATAATTCATGGTTTGTGTAATATATGCTCGTGGGAAGAAGCAACGAGGTTGTTGAGTGAAATGCTTGCTCGAAACATCACACCAAATGTACACACATACACCGTTTTGTTGGATGCATTATGTAAACAAGGGAGGATTATTGAGGCAGAATGTTTGCTGTCATTAATGATACAAAGAGGTGTGACACCCAACACTGTAACATACAATGCACTGATGGTTGGCTACATGTTACTTGGAAAAGTGGGCGTTGCTAGAAAGTTGTTTGATTCTATGATTGACCAACATTGCGGTCCTTCAGTTATTAGCTACAACATCTTAATCAACGGGTACTCTGAAAACAAAAGAATAGACGAAGCGTTAAGTGTTTTTCATGAAATGTGTGAGAAAGGTATTTATCCTAATCTCGTGACATACAACACTCTTATTAGTGCTTTGTGTCATGCAGTCCGACTTGAGGAGGCACTTTTGCTTCCTTTTGAAATGATATCTCGTGGTCTGAATTCAGATATTTTCACTTACAATACTATTTTAGATGCCCTTTGCAAGAATAAGCAACTAGATAAGGCTGTAAAGTTTTTTGATTCTATGATTGACCAAGGTTTTATGCCTTCAGTGATCACTTTCAATGTCCTAGTCAATGGATACTGTGAAAACGAAAGAATTGATGAAGCATTGAGTGTTTTTGGTTATATGTATAAGAAAGGCATTGATCCTAACCTCATTACTTACAACACTCTTATTAGAGGTTTGTGTCGTGTGGGCAGACTTGAGGAGGCGCGTATGCTTTCTTTTGAAATGAAATCTCATGGTCTGAATCCAGATATTTTCACTTATAATACTATATTAGACACCCTTTGTAAGAATGGGAAACTAGATGAGGCCTTGAAGTTGTTCAATAGGCTTGATGATTATGATGATGATGATGATCATGGTATTGTCCCTGATATTGTTACATGTAATTGCATCATTGACGGTATGTGTAAATCTGGAGAAATTGATGCTGCATATGGAATCTTTTCAAGTCTTTCTGCTAGAGGATTGAATCCTAATGTTCGTACATACAACATCATGATTGATGGATTGTGTAAAACGGGTAAACTTAATAAAGCAAATATGTTGTTTCTAGAAATGAAAGGAAATGGTTGTCCTCCAGATGACATTACTTATAAGATAATGACGCAAATGACAAGTCTATCTGGGTCCATCTCTTATATCTGTTGATAGATACCCCTTCTTGAAAGATTGTTCCTTTGTGGTTGCTAAAGAACACATGTTAAGGAATCCCTTGTGTACCCCGAGAGTATCTTTGGAGACAGAATGGGAGAAGCTTCTAGAATACATGCCACAAAAGCCAAGATCGATGTCAAGAAATGAATCGAAAGAATAATCTCAAGTTTGAAAATGTGTGCACGGTATGCAAACTAGGGTTTATCCTTACATTGTCTTCTTGATGATGCTTTATAAAGCTAATGAATTTGCTTATAAATCTTGATTGGTTTCAGGCCTACTGAATCCAATGTGGAAAGAATTACAGGGGAAACATCCGCAATTTCTAGGTAAGCTTTCTAGTTTCATTTATTCTTTTTCTCCAGAGTCCAAAACTCACTTTTGTCCGTGTAGTTTTAGTTTTTTTTTAATATAATCATGATGTCATGATGCAAAATTTTAAGCTTCATATATTTGTATTATTTATATTGCGATAGAAGGATACCATGCTATGTAGCAGATAATTACCCACCTCTCTCTATCTCTCACACACACACACACTAATACCTCTGATGTAGAATGGAAGTAGCAAACACACAAGTGATTACAACTTGCTATTAGATAAAGTAATATTTTATTCGATGTCTTCCAACTTACAGAATAGCTGATTATGTAGTGCGGATCTAATTATGGCATGTATCGACCAAATCATAAAAGTTGACAATGTCAGACTAAATTGAAATTAAACAGCTGAGATAATGTGTGAATTAGTCACAGTCCTGATATCACACGTTTTACGATTAAAACGGAATTGATATAAGAAGGGAAAACCTGGACAAAAATGGGGCGTAAATCAAAATTGTAGCCTTGAATGATGGAGTTTGAACCCTAGGGTTGGGTAAACCCCCTTACGTACGGCCCTTAGTGAGCTTTTCGGTCATATAAAGTAGGCCCTTAACTTCAAACTTATCAGAAGTTACGGATGTTTAAAGTTGCGCTTCTTTCTAGCCCATTTGCCATCTCTCACTAAAGTATAATCAGCTTAAACTGGATCCATTTTGTACAGTCTCGTATTAGACTGACAGTTATAACTGGTTTAAATTGATACTTGAGCCTCCTCCACTTTCCATATATAATCAAATCGTGATTAAAATAACATTGAACGGCCTAAATTAATTGGACATGATCAGAATAGTATTTGACAGCCTAGACCTATCAAGACTATTAAATTTTAAGAGGATTAAAGTGAAGACTTAAATGCTTTATAATATAGTACAGATACCTGATATAATCCGGATATTTGTTAATAATATTTGAAGATAAATATTATTAGATAAGATTTGTTAGTTAGCATTTATTATTTAGATAGGATTTATTTAGATAAGGATTAGGAGAAAAGAGTTATTTTAGGATTAGAATACTCTTATTCATTATAAATAGGTGCTTTAGGGTTGTAATTTTATTATGCAGAAATTGATTGATAGTTTTCATATCATTGGAGTGTCGCTGTGTCGGTTTACCTCTCGAAAGTAAACTATAGGAGAGCCGATCGATCTCTCGAAAGTCGATTATTCTATCTTTTCATCTTTCTATTTGATTACCACTTTGATTCATATCAATACCATAAGGTTATTATTTGTTGCCTTTTCAATTACCATATTCTTTTCTGGCAGTCTATTGGCCGCAGTGATGGTGCTCAAATTATTAGTGAAGAAATTTTTACATCATGCTCGGGTGGACCCTGTGGTAATGAACAGTTGAGTACTTGAGTCCATGGTTTCACCTTATTAAATCTTATGTTTTTGTCATTTCTCACATTTGTACCCTTGCAGGTATGCTGCTGTTTTTTCAGCTTTAGTTTCTGGTTGGGCTTGCTTGTTTGAAATCAACTTTGGTGAAAGGTTGCTTGCTGTACTTCCGAAGTCTTTTGAGGTCTATTGCTATTTTTGTTGACTTCTTTCTTTTAAATAAAAAATCAAGTTTAGGTTCTTAAGCGATCCACGTAAATAGTTTGGATTATTCTCTGTTATTTGTACATATCTGGAGTTTGCTCAAGGTTTGGAGATAAACTCGTCATAAAACCTACTGTGATAGACAGCTCACTTTTTTTTGGTCGTCTTATTAATTCCGTTGTAATGCCTTTCCAGTGATATAATGTGTGAGTTCATGATGATGCTGAGCTCACGGCTGATTGATGTTCACTATCCTGACAATTCTTAATTGTAAGATTCTCAATACTACAATGTTTTATATGTTTCCGTTACTGGTGGAAAAATGGGCAGGTCGTGTGGGTTGGTTAACCGGTTAAAACATATAGTTTTAGTTGACCAGAAACATTTCTGTCCCAAATATCTTCTAATATAAATAAAAAACTAACTTAAATAAAATTTATTAGACAATTTTAGCCATTGATTTAGAATCTGTCATCCATTTTGAAAAAAATTGAAATCCAATTTTGACTTTTCTCGGTCAAAACCAATTTTGACTTTAATTTGAATCAAAATTTGTAGAGAGTATTTCATATATGACCTTAAACCTTAAAATATCGTTTTTGTCCACCCTGATTTACAAATATCATATTTACCCTTTATAACATTTCATCATATCATATTCATCTGTGGTCATTTTTTTAAATTCTCATTTCTATTGTGTTTTATAATTATTTAATATCTTTTTATTAATGTTTAACATTTCTCGTTTTTTAAAACTAACCAGTGTATCACACAAGCATTTAATCTAGTTTTCTTTATAAATAATTAATGTGTTAAATATGGTTACCAAAGTTATATTATTTCAAAACAATAACCTATATTTATGAAAATAAAATGATTTACTCTAAGTAACCTACACATATATAGGTGTCATTGACAATTAGTTTCCAATTGAAGAATTCACTTTCCACTTGACCTTTTTCCAGTTTTTTTTGTCTATTCCCCATATAGTGAGATTAGTCGTATATAGATATATAACTTGCCCACACCATACCCCGGGACTGCACAAAGCCAACTAAATATGAGAAGATAAAAGCAAACCTGAAGCATAAAAAGAAATCATGGTTATACAATATATGTTACAATTTCTCAGGTACTTGGATGCAACTGGCTTGTGTCATGTTTAGACGGGTCAAACATGGTCAGCCAAAAGCAAGCTTTTTGTTGACCTGTTTCATCTACAGTCCAAGAAAAAACACAATGCATGGAAGCTAGTGAACTCCAACCTCTATGCTTAATAAGAGAAAGTTTGATTCCGTTCACAATGGACCATTATTGACATCTGCAAAACATGTCAAGAGAGGCATCTTTCAGGAACAGGGTAAACACTATCAGTTTTAGCTCTGTAAAATTCTTAGTTATATTTCGAAAAGAAAGTTTTATAATCAAACTATACATAAATAATTACATGAATTATTGATCAGATTTATGCTTTAAATTATTCTTGTAAAGATTTGGCTTCAAGATTGACTCTTGCATACTTTTGAAATGAATTGAATGTTAGCTATTGCTAATACTAATAATAATGACTTCATATTATGACAGTTGATAAAACAGGAAAGAAAGCAAGCCCTGAAATAACATCAACATGTTGATAGGGCAGATGAAGTCACCTTAAACATGTTTTGGGAACAAAGGAAAAAGAGTAAGATCCAAGGTAAAAAAAATGACAAATAAAATCACATATGTAATATGAAAAGTCTTGATCTTTTGATAAGGAAGCAATTGTGCCTCCTGCAAAGCTGCAACAACTAATGTCAGTTTAGGTCACTTAACCTCATGTACATAATGTAATCAGCAAATACACTAATGCATGTTAATTTAAATATTGTCTATGTATACTAACTTTGACTAATCATCTCTATAATATTACATGTAAATTAAATTACAAGAATCTGATTGTTTGAATATTACCCGCCTCAACGTGCTTGCTTGATATACCTTGTTATCAATTGAAAGCTTATGAGTTGTTTAAATTTACAGGTCCTTGCTATTTTCGTCAATGGGTTTGAGGAGTGACGACCCGACTACCATGAAAATTTATCCTGGTGTTAGCATCTAACAGAACCGAATGCCGCATCTGGAGATCGACAGGGAAACACGACAAGTAAAAGAGTATGTATATTTCACTAATTCATATTTTTGAGAAATAAAAAAGAGTATGGTTTTCATTGATAATGAACATAACTTATTACGAGGAAAATAAAAGGTCAACTACTTGAAATAGCGAACAAGTAGAGAAAATGGATGTATTTTAAAAAGACATACCTTCGCAAAAGGGTAGAAAAACTGCTTTCAAAAAGACCTCCGTCTTTTCTTTCCTAGCAAGTAAAAAAAGTCTAATTTTTTCTATTATTTTGTGTAAAGCTTCATACTCGATTACTTGGTGTGATGTAAGGATTTTGAATATATTATGAAAGTTTAGATTTGCAAGTAGATGGATTGCTTTCTTCTTGTTTGTTGCTGGTTAATACTTAATAGGAATACAATGATTTCTAAAAACCATGCCATAGATTAAAAGCAAGGAAATTACTGCTTTCTTAACAACTGTTTAACATTCTAAAAACATTTTGACAATAACACTTTGCTATTTTTTTTTACTAATCATTGTAATACAATGTCAATGGTATACTCTTGGTCCCCTACAACAAGGGAATGAGACCCTTCTCCCATAACCATCAACCCATCTTCATTAGCCCTAATAAAGTGCTCACAAGGTTTCACAACAAATTCAACTTCACCTCTTTCCCTTGCTCCTAACCTCACTCTTTGAAAACCCACCAAATGTTTGATCAAATGTCCATTAATTAAATCCTTACCACCCCACATTGCAAATAGTAACACCGCATGGTTACTCGCCTGCCCGTGGTTCTCAACACCAACCAACACCATGAACTTCACTTGCTCACACAACTTCACCCCAACCTCAGAAACTAACGTGTAACCAGAGGGTGTGTTACATGATGTCTCAGTTGGGTGAACAAAAATCTTGTTTTTGGGACCGGAAAGAAACTTATAAGAATGGGCCGAGTAACTAAGCCCATACCCCAAGTCAAAAATTGTTTTCCCTTTGTAGAACCGGTGTGTACGACCTGGGTAGCCTGAGGACGGGTTGGGCCTCATTCACATATCTGTCATTGGTACATTTGCAAATTCTTTTGGATACCATGTCATGGGCAATCTTCCTCCAGAGAAAAAAATAAATATATCTATTTTGGTCATGTTTTATGCAACTTGTCAAACCCTCAAACAAGTAAAATAAAAATTCAAGCGAACAAAAAAACTAGTCAAACATGTCAAAAGTAAAACTTCAAACTCACCTGGATTATGGTCACGAAAGATGATTTCAGCAAGTGCGATCCCACCAGCTTCTCCAGGGTAACCAGCCCACAAAATGCTCCCAATTTTCGCATCATCTTTCGCAAACGAAACATCCACGGGCCCACCACAAAGTAAAACCAACAAAACGGGCCTCTTTGCAGCCCGAGCCACCTCAGAAATAAGTTCCTCTTGCTTCCCAGCCAGTTCGACCCGATCAAGTTTCTCCCTTTCTTGACTTTGATCCAAACCCATCACCAGAATCACATAATCAACCATTTTTGCGATACCCACAGCTTCATTGATCTCAATAGATGTGCAGTTCATAGAATCAACACACCCTTGGTGGTACTTTGTGCTTTTCACATAATTCCCAAGTGCTTGAAGGCTGAAGATTCGTGGTTCCTAGTTGACTGGTTCACACTTCACAGTCGACGAGAGGATCAGAAAGGAAAAAGAAACGGCGCAATGCTTGATGGCTTGCCCTAATTTTTATGTGGCTGTAAAATATTTTTAAAAAAATAGCTTTCTTTTGACACTCCTAAGACCGCCTAGCCCCGCCTAAGACCCGACTTTGAACTGGACCTTGGAATGAGGCTGACTAGCATATATTCTATAAGGTAAAGGGCCGCCGAGCGACTAGGCGGCCGACTAGCCTGACTTCTACAACACTGTTCCGTTGTAATGCCTTTCCAGTGATATAATGTGTGAGTTCATGATGATGCTGAGCTCACGGCTGATCGATGTTCACTATCCTGACAGTTCTTAATTGTAAGATTCTCAATACTACAATGTTTTATATGTTTTCGTTACCGGTGGAAAAATGGGTAGGTCGTGTGGGTTGGTTAACCGGTTAAAACATATAGTTTATCATGCGGGTTGGTCTTAGTTGACTAGAAACATTTCTGTCCCAAATATCTTCTGATATAAATAAAAAACTAACTTAAATAAAATTTATTAGACAATTTTAGCCATTGATTTAGAATCTCAGCCATCCATTCTGAAAAGAATTGAAATCCAATTTTGACTTTTCTAGGTCAAAACCAATTTTGATTTTAATTTGAATCAAAATTTGTGGAGAGTATTTCATATATGACCTTAAATCTTAAAATATCGTTTTTGTCAATCCTGATTTACAAATACATATTTACCCTTTATAACATTTCAACATATCATATTCAACCAATTTCTTAGTTTTATCATTTAGAATGTTTTACGAACATTTTGAATTCTTTTTAATTTTAATTGATAAATCGTTGAACTTGTTGCCTCTAATTGTAACAATAATGAAAAATGGCTTGTACAATAAATACAATCGCATCTCTTCTATCATGATATCACATTTCTGCCGCCACGTATGCCCTCCCCCTCGCGTCGACGCTTCCAGCGCTGTCTGGGTGTTGACGCCATTTGTGGTCATTTTTTTTAAATTCTCATTTAATCTAGTTTTCTTTATAAATAATTAGTGTGTTAAATATGGTTACCAAAGTTTTATTATTTCAAAACAATAACCTATATTTATGAAAATAAAATGATTTAGCATATTTTATGCATCAAAATCAACAATACACTTTGGGTAAACTTTCAACCTGTCTAACCTGTTTCTTTTTAGTAGTTCCTCCGATTTCACTCCAAGTAACCTACACATATATAGGTTTCATTGACAATTAGTTACCAATTGAAGAATTCACTTTCCACTTGACCTTTTTCCAGTTTTTTTGTCTATTCCCCATATAGTGAGATTAGTCGTATATATGTTACAATTTTCATATATAAGTTGCCCACACCATACTCCGGGACGGCACAAAGCCAACTAAATAAGAGAAGATAAAAACAAACCTGAAGTAAAAAAAGAAATCATGGTTATAAAATATATGTTACAGTTTCTCAGGTACTTGGATGTAACCGGCTTCTGTCATGTTTAGACGGGCCAAATAAGGTCAGCCAAAAGCAAGCTTTTCGTTGACCCGTTTCATCCACAGTCCAAGAAAAAACACAATGCATGGAAGCTAGTGAACTCCAACCTTTATGCTTAATAAGAGAAATTTTGATTCCGTTCACAATGGACCATTGTTGACTTCTGCAAAACATGTCAAGAGAGGCCTCTTTCAAGAACAGGTAAACACTATAGCTCTACAAAATTCTTAGTTATATTTCAAAAAGAAAGTTTTATAATTAAACTATACATTTAAATTATTCTTGTAAAGATTTGGCTTCAAAATTGACTCGTGCATACTTTTGAAAGGAATTGAATGTTGGCTATTGCTAATACTAATAATAATGACTTCATATTATGACAGCTGATAAAACAGGAAAGAACATCGGCATATTGATATGGCGATGAAGTCGCCTTTACATGTAAATTAAATCACAAGAATCTGATTATTTGAATATTACCCGACGCAACGTGTGGGCTTGAAATACCTAATTTTATCAATTGGAAACTTGTGAGTTGTTTAAATTTACAAGTCCTTACTATTTTCGTCAACGGGTTTGAGGAGCGACGACCCGACTACCATGAAAATTTATATTGTTACTTTGTTAGCATCTCACAGAACCGAACACCACATCTCTTTTTTTGTGAACAACTAAACACACACACCCACCTAATACTACACCATATGTCCACTACTGGAACTTGAACCCACAACCTTAAGGTTGGGGAGCACCTTTTTCCCAAACTCCAATACCGCTAAACCAAGTCTTTTTGATGAATGCCGCAGCTAGAGATAGATAGGGAAACACGACAAGTAAAAGAGTATGTATATTTCACTAATTCATATTTTTGAGAAATAAAAAATAGTATTGTTTTCATTGATATGAACATAATTTATTACGATGAAAATAAAAGTTGAACTACTTTAAATAGTGAACAGGTGGAGAAAATGGACGTATTTTAAAAATGGGTGAAATTCTTTTAAATGTATCCGGCTTTACGTTTTTTTGTTATTTTATTATCGAACTTTTAATTTTTCTATTTTATGTATCGTACATTTAACTTGTCGCTAGAGTGTGTATTAAACCTCTTATTGTATGTAGGAAACTTATGCATTTTTTTTTACGTTACAAAAGTATATATACAATAGCAACAAATTAAAAATTTGATACACATAATAAAAACTTTTTAACAAAACATGTAAAGTTAAATACATTTTAACGAAGACGTACTTTAAAAATTGCACCATTTACTCTAAGGGAAGTGCTGAAGATAGAAGAATTATATGTCCATTCTCATCCTTGCAAACAAAATTCATAACTTTTGTCGTATGTCTATTAGTGCAGTCTTTAGCAGCTTACCAGACAAATAACTGATCGTTTGATCTAAAATTAGATGAGATAGTGCATCGATAAAGTTACAAGGTTTGGACTTGTCAAACCTTAAACGAAGCAATTTGCTAAAGTTTCGTGAAGTTCGGCAATTTTGCCTTTGAAAAGATCCATATACGTTTCTTTCCCAGTTTCAACAACTGTCTTAAATCCCGCTTTAACGGAGTATAAGAGAGGTAAAATATAGATAGACATACCTTCGCAAAAGGGTAGAAAAACTGTTTTCAAAAAGACCTCCGTCTTTTCTTTCCTAGCAAGTAAAAAGAGTAATTTTTTCTATTATTTTGTGTAAAGCTTCATACTTGATTACTTGGTGCAATGTAAGGATTTTGAATATATTATGAAAGTTTAGATTTGCAAGTAGATGGATTGCTTTCTTCTTGTTTGTTGCTGGT
>JAUEJL010118351.1:0-12022 GCA_032274825.1 Drosophyllum lusitanicum | reverse complement strand
TAACTTTTCTAAGTTAATAAAATCACAAGAGTTTTTAAATTGGTTAACAAACTCTCGCGCGTACACGATTAACAAGACAATATAAACTTGGTGTTATATTTTAAAGTGAAAATCGGTTTTGTCACTTACTTTGTTAATCAAATATTTAAAACTTGGTTTTAATTAAGAAACAAAAGCCTGTTTTCTAAAAATCTAAATCACGCACCATCCATAAGATGATACAACCTAATTCTAGTGAAGCATGGGATAATTGTTGAGCTAAGCACGAGTTATTCCATGTGGATCTGTGTGGAAGGTGAGTGTGGCGACTTAGGATTGTTGGTTGTCGAGCTTAGCACGAGGAAATGGTTGTCGAGGGTGCTACCGTGTATCTTACAAACTAAAATCCTTGTGTGATTGTCGAGCTTAGCACGAGTCAACGAAGAATTTTAATTTGGAATTTGTGTAAGTAGGGATCAAACATGCCAACCGACCAATGAATGTTGTTGGATCCCACAAGTGTCTAATAGTTTCAATAGAGATTACAATCGGTAAAATGGTTACCAGCCTAAATAGCTCCATGAAGTTATCCACAACAAACCAGTCATGTAGTGAAGTGGAATATAGTTCTTAGCCCTTATTAAGACAAATTGTTTTTCTAAAAACTTTATAGGTAATTATTTTCACGAGGATTATATCAAACTAACTAAAACATATATTCTTGTTATTTATAGATGTCAAACCATTAAAACACCACATCGAACTTTTCACTAAGCATGTTCCTAGAAAATGAAAAACTCACGGGAGTGAACTTCCTTGTCTGGCTTAGGCAATTGAGAATTGTTTTTCGCCATGAGTCAAAGTTGCACATCCTTGAGGAACCCCTTCCGAAGCCACTTGCTACCAACACGACATGGACCATCCGATACACATATGAAAAGCATGCTGAGGACACACACGATGTTGCCTACCTCATGTTGTCAACTATGAGCTCAGAGCTACCAAAGCACTTTGAGCACATGAAAGTTGAAGGACATGTTCCAACAACAAGTTAGGGAGGAACATTGTGAGTGTGTTAAAAGCCTAGTCGGTTGTAGGGTGCAAGAATGCGGAAATGTAAGTGTCCACATCCTTAAGACGAAGGCGTACGTGGACCATTTGGAGAGACTGGGATTTCCCATTGGGAAGGAGGGAGCTGTGGATATAGTACTCTAGTCCCTGCCGATACCGGAGAGACTGGGATTTCCCATTGGGATAAAGGAGTACGTGGACCATTTGGAGTGACTTTTGTTGATCCAACATTGGGATTTCCTCGCTCAACCAATAGCAAACAGGCCCAGCCCCTTTCACAGCAGCTGACCTCTACCAGCCCCATTCACACTAGCTGGTCTCTACCAGCCCTATTCACATCGGCTGTGCTCAAACAAATACCAAGTACTCATCATACCAAGAGCTCATATCATAACTCGATCAAAAAATACACAAGCAGTTATCTAATTCTCGATCAACAATTTATCAGACTAAACATTCTATCATAGCATCAATTATCTCAATGTCAATTAACCATAACAGTTACCACCAATACCACTTGTGAGTAAACCTCCATTCACCTCTGTTTTCAATCTCTGTACTCAGTTGTCTAATCTCACTGAGTCTTCGCAAATTTCTGAGAACACAACAACACCGAAATTAGTCTTCGATTCATAAATATACATTCATATATATTTATATCAAACAAAACCATAACTATCATGTTAGAATCACACATAAGCAAGCATATAACATGCAACATAAACAAATCAACAAACAAAAGTTCCAAATTGAAATTTCCCACGGACGCGTCGCGTCGTGCCAAAGTCGGATCCCAAAAGTCGGATCATCTAAAGTCAGACCATCCAATGTCAGACCACCAAGGTCGAACCATCCAAATTCGGACCACCAATGTTGGATCAACAAAAGGGGAACAAGTCCAATAAGTCAGACCATAACAGGGAACGCGTCGCATCGCGTGACCAGAACTGCAACTTTTCTGTTTCTGCTTGATTTCCAGTTTCATCAATTCACCATAAACACAACCATAAATCTGGAAATCGATTTTTAATCGTTCTAAAGCATTATAAACTTCATACAACATCTTAACAATCAACAAAAACACATCCAAACCATTTAAATCTTCAAATTCAAGAAAAACCACATGACAAGTTTTCTTCAAAAACCTCCATTAATGGTGTTCTACATGTTCAAGTATCAAACTAAACATATACATAATAAACCAACATGAATCATGATACACATAAATACCAACCTTTTCTTTACACCAAATCAAACTTCCAACTATCAATTTCTTGAGTTTCTTCTTGTTCTTCAGTAGACACGTATATACACACTTTACACACACTTTCACACTCGAGATATGTTTTAATTGAGGAGGTGGTAATATCTCAAGTACATCTGGTACACATACACATCAGCACACATGTACATATCTCAAATCAATTTCAAATAAGCATGAGTTGTTCATAATAATTCCATTTCATACATACATATTCCATGTGATTTCTTTTACACATACACATACATGTACACACAATCAATTATTAATTGATTTTTTCAAACATGAGATGACAACTTTATCTTTTCTAAATAATCACAAACGCAGTGTGCTACACTGCTTTCTAGCATACAGTAAACCAACTAAACAATCATCCATAATCAATTATTATGCTACGAAGTATTTTCTATCATCCTCGTTCAAAAACGAATTCGTTATTAACATAAACGCATGCGATATAAATACTTATTTAATCACATTTAATCATGCTAACATTTAAATAACCATAATAAATCTCACTACCGACCCGTTTACGACTAGGCCGGGTTTTTGGATGTTACACATACTATCACCGGATACTAAACTGGCCTCGCCCACTGCCGCATCTCGGGTCCCACCCATTTTATACCTAACTTGGGTCCTGCCCGCTATGACTCATCACAGGTCCCACCTTAAGATGATGTCATCTGCCCCGACCAGCCACACAAACCCGGTTGGTTACTAACACAAACACAACGTTTAACATGTAACAACTTAACACGAAATAATATATGTAACACATAAACTAGTAACATTCATACCACATTACACATCTTCAAAAAGGTAGGAATAATTCGGGGTAATTCACCTGATCCGCAACACAAGGTAACAACACTACACCGAGTTGCACGGTTAACGAATCCAATAGCAGGACCTATAACATGTCCTACTAAATTAATACCGAGTACAAGTTCCCACAATAACTATTCTACTAATTCTTGGTAGTAATCTATACTAGTTTGACATTCGTTTGTCACACTGGAAAATCATTCAACACTGAAATTCGGTCACCACCGAATTCGGTCAACTTGAACTTGGTCACCACCAAATTCGGTCAACTTTAAATTGGTAACCACCGAATCCGGTCAACTCCCAAGTTTGGTTCTTACTTGATCATCACTGAATTCGGTCAACACTCAGTCAACACTCAAATTCGGTTATCTTATGAAATTCCGTCATCACACTCATTGACCAAATCTAACTTTAGATTGTGAAGTTCTTACTCAAAACACGATTCATTGGTTGCTATATCTTTCTAATACTCCTTACATGGCTCCTACCGATTTAATCTCATTAATATCAAGTTTTAAGGTCTCTAACCTCATTCTTTTACCAGACTGGTGTTCGACGCAAACACAAGCACAAATAGTTTAATCGATGCATTCAATCCTTAACCAAATCATGAAATTCCAATTGCTATAGATTTATATCGACTCATGCAATATTCCTACCAATTTAATTCGATAAATTTCAAGTTTTGAGTTCACTAGGACCAATTTTGTTCTCGGCTGGTGTTCGACGCAAAAACAGACCTTAAATCCATTTGTTCTATGATCTCTGTACATAAACAAGTAGTATGGTTGAAGGATTAGTAACCTTGAGTTTTCCAACAGATTTTCCAAGTTTGAGGTAGAATGGCTTCCCCTTCTTTGGTTCCTTCTCGACCGATTCAAACACTTCCTACACTAGCACCCAACTTCAAGCAATGCAACAGAGGAATGAGCTTGGGGGCTGTGCCTTAATAGGGTATTTATACCCTTCCCTTAGGCCTCAAGCCCATACCAACTAAGTCCATCTTAAGCCCAATAACATGTTTTCTCCAATCCATTTCACCTACTTTGTTTATTAAAACCCAAGACCTTAATCCTTTTATTACATCATCAACCACTATAGGCCCAAAGTCAAGAATCCTTTCATATAATAATATCTACCATAACATTAATATTACATCCTTGATTAAATAGAAAACGGTTATTACACATGCAAATCACAACCTTGTAAGCATACGCAGATCCTATATGTACACATAGAGCAATTAACATCTTAAACCATTAAATATATTTACATTAAAACCGATTAAAAATATATTTTTTGTCTACGTACTCGTTTTGTAAAACTACTGAACTCACTTG
The DNA here is from genome assembly GCA_032274825.1 of Drosophyllum lusitanicum. Taxonomy (NCBI): domain Eukaryota; kingdom Viridiplantae; phylum Streptophyta; class Magnoliopsida; order Caryophyllales; family Drosophyllaceae; genus Drosophyllum; species Drosophyllum lusitanicum. The sequence continues at coordinate 7,540 of JAUEJL010118351.1, read as the reverse complement.
AGATTCGAGCGTAAAACCATGTGAACCGCGAAAGTATACTACGAAAGCTAAACAAATACGCAAATTCTAATAAGTAATCATGAAACAGAAATCGAATATGAGAAACAAGTTGCGATTGCACTAAGTGCCACTACCATGTTCACGCCATCCTTGGCCTTGCCAACCTTGGCTCACCAAGTGAGGTTTGCGAAGATGGCCACGCCATTCAATGAGTTTGCGAAGGATGAAGATCACGAATGAGGAGGTTCGCTTAATCAAGCGGATAACCTTGCCATTCCTTCATGCCAAGCCTCACCTCGCCAACAAAAGGGTTAGCGAAGGCACCCCCACGCCGCCATCAACAGAGCAGTCGACACACAGGGAAAAGATCGTGCAACAGGGTACGATTTCCGTTTGAATCATACAATTAATCAACCAAAAAGCCTTAATTTTTCAATGGAGATTACATCTTAAACATCAATTTCAGGTTTAATCAAGAATTCTCACTTCAAATCTAGAGATCTAGTTCAAGGCATGGAACCCTATTCTATTCTCTCCCTACTGTTCGATCGTATATAACCATTTAAACCAATGTATCATTAACTTTTTTAATCTCCCTTAATCCCTAATGTTACACTTCTTACTTCTTTAGCCCCTTTTAGTTCCTTTTTAGTAAAATATAACCTTTGTGTTACTAAATGTCCTATAACACTCCATTACATTCTTAACAGACATATTAAATATCCAATCATACTTAACAAGAAATATATTTAAATATTACCTCAAAATTCTGGTTGTTAAAAGCTGAGAATAGTAAACAATATCTAGCAATTAATTTGTAAGATATAGAGAGAGATAGTTAAATTGTAAACGGTATTTTTAATCAAGATTTTATCTTGATTTGGAAATTACTTAGTTGTAATTCTAGTTCACTAATAAAAAACATTCATTTATTTGATTTGTTTTTAGTTGTTTGGATTGTGTATTTAAGCCTCCTTCATCATATATATCAGTTTCCTGATTACCTCTTTGGGATCAACAACTGGTATGAGAGTAGAAAATTTTTTCTTCCCTTGAAGATCAAGATCCTATCTAGAGATAAATATGTCTACAAGCAACTACCCAAGCAATCTCTATTAGATGGCCGCTAAAGGATGTCCCGTATATGATGGATCTGAATATGCGATGTGGAAGTTCAGAGCCATGCTTTTACCGAAGTCCATTGATCTGGATATGACTGAAGTGATTACTAATGGACCAATAGTTCCCATGATTCCTTCTACTACTAGTGACAAGTCTTTTGGTGGTGCTGGTAAGGAAGTCAAAAAGCCTCTTGCATCCTTGTAATACTCATTCCCAAACTTATAATTTATTATTTAAATTGGAATTTCACGATTGTGGGGTTAAATGTTTATGTAATACAATTGATCTTTATTCATTCAAAGAATGTGGCACAAGTTAGAACCCCTAGAGAGTTAAGGGGCCATTATTGACACTTCAAGGACTAGGAAGGGTATTTAAGCACCTTTAAGGCACAAAACCCATAAGTTAAACTTTCCCTGCCGTCATTACTGTTTTATCAAAATTTTGTGCGTGTGTGTGGCCTGTGGAGAAGGACTAAAACAGAATCGAATCATCATTTCGAGTGGAAATCGTCTATAATTCACCATGTTAGCATTCTAAATTCTTTGTGGTTAGTTAGAAATCGTTTTGCAACCCAATGTAATATCCTAAATTCCGAACTATATATATGTATTAAGTGGTGAAGTATTATTATTATGTATTTAGTTATATATGTGTATTGTAAATAGAGTTTTGTGGCCAAAGTATAAGTAATAGAGTTTTTGTGGTCAAAGAATAAGAAAACAAACTTGAGGGACTAGAAGTGTAACATTGGGATATAAATATCCCACATCAGCCCATTTGCATTTGAAGTTAATTGTTGCTTGAAGTGTCAAGCGAAAAGGGAGAACTAGAGAGAGTGCTAAAAATTGAAGAAGATTATGAGAATTTCTTGATGCATGTTGACTTTGAGTCAAAATTGAAGTATTTTAGTGGTATTTCTACCCTTGGAGCTTGGATTTGAGCCAAAAACTAGAGCTGGACAGGTTTATTATGTGATCACAAGTTTTAACACTTAATTATGTTTTGATTTTTATGCTATTTGTTGTAATAAGACCTAATCTTGTTGTGTATTGACGTTCTTGAGCAAATGGGTCAAAATTTGGTAAAGGTGTGTGAGTTAGGATTTGATTCATCAAAGTGATGGTATATGATTGTTTTGGGTATGTTTTGAGGCACTTATGAGTTGTTTAGAAGCTACAAAAGAGTTTTGATTGTGTGGAAATGTGTGAGCTAAACTATTTAACAAATAGAATTCTGCTGTTGTTTGCAACTTGTTACGACGTGACGCGTCGCCCAGAGGAACATTTTGAAAGAGTTTTTCTCGTGGTGCGAGCGTGCCTTGAAGGTCCAAAATTGTCATTTTTGGTCTCTTTTGATTACCTAAAACTTTGGGATTGATATCAATTCAATTACTACCAATTAAAGTAGTCGGATTAATGAATTGAGACCTAAACAAGTTAGAATTAAACTAAGGCAATACTTTCAAAATTGTTTGTATAGGTTGATTTTCCATTTGATTGAAGTAAGAGTTATTACTTTCAATTAAGTGCCGGTCTTCTTTGCCTCCGAGGTGAGTGTATCCTGCGGATACCATGTGTTTTAAAAGCTGATAAGTCATCATATGTGTATTTTGTAAAGTTTTATATGAAATTTGAGTTTTATGACATCAAAAGTTTATTGTTTAAAATGAGTATTATGATGTGATTGTTATACACATTGTACAACTTTGACTTCATGTTATGTTATGTTATGTGATGTTTCATGCAAGTTAATGGTTGTATTTATTTAACTTGCTTTTGTTTTATGGTCGGATCCGTACATTTTGATTATGTGCTTTGCACCTTGGTTTGTTCCTCACCATTGGGTGACGTGTGTGGTTCATGTGGGTTCGGCAATTGGGAACCATAGTTACAAGGGTGGTGAAGGAATTGATGTAAAGAGTGGAGTGGAATGATAAGTATTCATTATGACCATTGACCGTTTGCTTCAATGGGCCGACGAGCCACTGAACCAAAGCATACACGAGTGGAATTGGGGAAAAGGTCATTCACTCATAACAAACGTTGTATGGTGAATGCTACGTGCTCCCCCACCTTGACGCGAGATGTGGACGTACCCCATGTAGACTTTTTAGACCATGATTGACCACTATGAAAGATACAAGGTGTAGTGGACTTGTCCTCCACATCTTATGTGACAAGGTTTAATTGATGCCATATTATGTAAAAATGTTGATTACTATGATGACTTGATTTAAATACTTAACTGTGTTTTTGGTGCACTCATTAGCTTTATGCTAACGTGTTATGTGAAATATTTTGTATCTGCAGGTAATAAGTAGCTAAGGCCGGTGAGGCAAGTAGAAGCTTTTGTAATCTATTGTTATGTATTTTAAGACATGTTGGCATATGGATGTAGTACTGTTTTAATTATGATACTAGTTAATGGTCGTGAGTGTAAGATATCAAGTAACACCAATCATTTGTAAAACAAGTTAAAGCTTCCATGTGCTTTAGTATGTTATTTAAATTATGTTTAAAAATGTGTATTGAAAAGTTTAAATTTGTATAGAAAATCAGGGTGTTACACCCAATTCGTATTGTTTTGGGGCTTTTAGTTCCTGTCGAGAAGAGTTTGAAGGCTGAGAACAAGAATGTAATCTAAAACTTCGAAAATGTTATAGAAAATACAAGTAAATGTTAGGGATTTTTTCATATGGTGATAGGAATTCTTAGAAACAAGAATCAAAGGAAATGGTTAAGCTATGATTAAAAACGAATTTGGAAGGGATCAACTAGTTCATAGCAATCGAAAATATTCTTGAATTGTGAATCGAAAAGTAGGTGGTTTGTATGAATCGAAAAGCGTACACTGGACTAATCGAAAACCGTGGGTTAGGGGGGTCGAGTCTCTTTGTGAGATTCCCCTAAATCACGAATCACAAATCGTTCATCTAATCGGAAACCATGATCGAAAAGATTTTATAGGACAGATGGAATCGTAATTTATGGATCGGAACCTTGTAATCGAAAACCCTTGAGGATGAAATGTGGAATCGAAAAGCTACAATCGTAAATCAAATCAACTTGAATCAACAACTTGAGTTGTAATTGGGAACCGAAAAGATAGAATTGAAAAGTAATTGAATTGAAAACTTTGATTGAATCGAAAACTTAGATGAAATCAGAATCATAAATTGGAAGCCAGGATAGAATCGTAAATCACAACTCAAACAGGGAATCGAAAACAGAGTGATATTGGATCGCAAATCGTAATCGCATTTGGGCGGGGGGTTGCAAATCGAAAACTCAAAATTGAGTTAAATAAATTGAAAACTAGACTTGTAAGGCAATCGAGTGGAGTCGGTTATAATAAAAAATCTATAGAATTGTAATTTTAATTCATGAATTCCTAAAGGAGTTGATGTGATGAATCGTGATTATAGGTGTTGTTGGTAGTTGATTAAATTTCAGGTACTCATTGCGTGAACTGTGTTTAAGTACTTAAACAAGGCGAGTTTTCTTTAGCTCTTATTATATGATGTGATTCGTATATCTGTGTTATTTATGGGTTGTATAATTATGTATTCACTGATATGTTGTATGATTATGTGTGAGCTTGATAACCGAGGGGGTTACCCGGTGGGCTCAAGGTCGAGTGAACCATATGATTGATGTCTGTGACATCATGGTCGAGTGGGCATGGCCGAGGGAGCCTTTTGTGTAGTTATGTGATTCTGTGTTGCCGGTCATGAGGTATGAGTGATGTGTTACTCACTAAGCTTTAAGCTTACCCGTTGTTGTTTATCCTCTTTCAGGTTCCTCGGGCAAGGATAAGGGGAAAGCTCCCACGTGATAGTAAAGTAGTGCCGTTTCTTTTTAATTGATTTTAATGGATTTAATGACGAAACATTTAATCTGTAGCTTCTGCGATTTTAATTGATTAATTACTCTGAAAGTTTGGATGAATGTAATTGATTAATTTAAAGAAGAATCATTTGGAAGGATGATGTAGAGGTAGTGATAAACATTTTAGATGTGTTTCATGAATAGTTTAACGATGTCACTATTGCTCTAATGGCTAAAGGAACCTTGCCAGAATACAGTCTTCAATCCATCTATGGTTTTCTACTAAATCATCAACAAACAAGGGAATAGAAGAAAACATCTCAGCAATTATTAAGGGAATCATTGAAGAGTACTAGAACTGCAATGGTTGCAGAAAGGAAGAAGAAGGGATTAAAGGCACTAATAGTTAAAACTGAGTTTGAGTATGATGAAAACAATGAAATTTAGGCTATTAATAAGCAAATGTAAAAGTTAGCCAAGAAGCTAAGATGAGCAAGAATGGGAAGAGGTTAGACTAACAAAGGAAAAGGAAGAGTTCATTTGATCTTAAGAAAGCTGTGTACTTCAACTGTCAGAAAAAGGACACATAGCTACTAAGTGCAAACTAAAGAAGGTAGATTCAACTTCAATAGTCAATAAGAATGCTTATAGAACTGATAAGTATAAGAGAAGATATAAACATAAGTATAAGTATAGAGAAGTCAAAAGACAAGCCTAAGAACAAAGAGAAGATATAAACATAAGTATAAGTATAGAGAAGTCAAAAGACAAGCCTAAGAACAAAGGGCTCTATGTTGAAACTTGGACACTGAATCATCTACCTCAGATGATGATGTCCAAGATATGTGTCGGATGGCTAAAGATGAAGAGTTTTAAAAAGAAGTGGATTTTGGTTTGTCCAAAAGAACTTTTGAAAAAGACATGGAGGAAGCGGGAAGAACAACAAATCAAGTAGCTAAGATCCTTCACCCATGTATAAGGTAAACAACTTCAACTCTTACACTAATGAAGAGAATGCATTGCGTTTAATTATGTGCTAAATGACTTAAAGAAAAGCCTTAAAGTCTAAGCCGACTTAAAAGCTGAAAATACTAAACTAAAAGAACTTAAGGAAAGTGTAGGTCTCATTAACGCTTGTAAAAAGGCCTAGTGTGAACTTGAATGTCAAATGCATATAAAGAAACTTCTTAATGATGAGGCTGAAGAGGCTAAGACTTAAGCTGACCATCTTAGGAAGTTATATAAGTCGTGGTGTAGGTCATCATAGATAGTTGAAAAGTGCATTAATCAACAAACCCCTAAACAGGTTAAAGTTGTGCTTGATGGTAACTATCTCACCGTAGCTTGTGTAGTTGATAATGAGATAGCTACTACAGACCGAGGATGAAAGAGAAAATTATATTCAACCGAATAAATTCTTAGAGAATATAAATGGTCAAGAGGTCAAGAGGTCAAGACTAATAAGTTTGAGAGACCAAAGAACGGTCTTGTGATAATTAATACTAGTTATGCACAAGAGGGTTCTAGTTATAGGATTAAGAGTAAGTTTGTGTTTCAAAGATCAAATCCTAATCATGTCAAAAATAAATTTGTCTTTGATAGATTAAAGTTTAATCCCTTTAAAAAAAATAACATTCTCTGTCTAGTTCAGAGAGAAGCTTTAAAAACAGGAAAACATTTGTAAGTCATATTTCATATCATAAGGATAACAATGATAGATTTGACAAAGGTAAGTCCAAAGTCAAACATAATCATGTTAACAACTTAGCGAAAAAGATTGAAAAGTTATCCACCTCCTAAAATCCTAAAAGTCAAAGTAAATTTAATGTGAAGAAATTAAAAGATCTCACCCCTAATGCTATAAACAAAAGAAAATGCTAGATGTGGTGGTAGAGGTCATGAGGCCAAAGACTTTGATAGTGAAATCCAAAGGCCTGAGAAAGAGCAGACCATTCAATCTGAGCAGGCTTCAAAACCAATTCAAGCTCATTTGACAGCTTCAAATAGAAGACTAGCTGGGTGCACATGTTCTAGACCTACCAAGAAGTGGCTACCTAAAAGGAACTAATGTCTTTAGTTCATCTTGTGCAGGATTCAAGTAAATGGTACTTGAAGAGTGGCTGCTCAAGACATATGATAGGGCAGAAAAGATTTCTAATTGAACTACAGGAGGAGTCCAAAAGTAACATTTGTTGACAACTTTCATGGAAAGACCAAAGGATATGGTAAGATGCAAGTTGGAAAATGTAACACCGTATTTTCAACCCAAAAATTTTCTTTTCTAAAACACTGCGGAAGCGTCAAAATACACATAATATATTTACAACTGTAAACACCAAACAGTTTTCCAAAATATCAGTTACATCCAAATACAGGTATTACAAAAACAACGGCTCATCACAAATTAAACATCAGAGGCCTAGGTAATTACTCCCCAAGCAACCACTCTCAGCCGAACCGCTGACTTACCGAAACCTGTAGAAAGAGTGAGAGATGGGGGATTAGCACAAGGCTAAGTGAATGGAGTTAAACCACAACAGATATATCAGCCAATAACCGCATGATATCAACAACAGTAAACACATAAT
>JAUEJL010118329.1:0-12023 GCA_032274825.1 Drosophyllum lusitanicum | reverse complement strand
TTTGTTTGTTTTGATGTTTTAAATGGATTTAATGTGTTCTTGATGATTAGAAGCATGTTATATGAAGTTTATACATGGTTTGGTAATGTTTTTAGAAAGTTTCAGTTACTAGTTATGGGTATTGTTAAGTGGTAAGTCAGCTAGAACAAGATCAGAAGAAGATGGAAAATTGAAATATTCGAGATCGCTGCACAACAGTTTGAGGGTCACGGCGAGAACCCATCGGACTTTGAATTTGAAGTCAGTTCGAAGTATCCATTCGAAATACCCATTCGTAGTATCCGCTCAAAGGCACGTCGCGGTGCGACGCAAGGTTGGTCGCGGCGTGATCCAACTTTTGACCATTAGACTTTAAATTCGTAGGAAGTCAATTCGAAGGAAGAAGGACTCCGAATTCGTAGGCACGTCGCGGCGTGACGCATAGTTTGTCGCGGCACGACCCATGATGTTTCAAAAGGAAGCTTTTGTTTGATCGGTTGTTTTGATGCATGTGTTGTTCTGGATTATATGTTAATTTTGTATGCTATTTATGAGCATTTGAGATATAAATATATGTGTGAATATATATTTATGAATCAGAGATTGATTTCGTTGTTGTTGTGTTCTCAGGAACTGCGAAGACTTAGTGACATTACACAATTGAGCAAGTACAATTGAGGACAGAGCCGAGTGGAGGTTTACTCACGAGTAGTGTTGGTGATAACGGTTATGGTTACTTTATATTATATTAAGATGACTGGTGATATGATAGACTGCTAGTCTGATGAATTGTTGATCGAGAATTGAATAATGATTATGTGTTCATGATATGATGACTACCGGTTATTTGGTAGAAGCCAGCTAAGCATGAATCGGGCTCGTAGTGAACCAGCTAAACGTGAATCGGGCTGGTGGAGGCCAGCTAAGCGTGAATCGGGCTGGTAGAGGTCAGCTACACGTGAATTGGGATGGGCTAATCGCTATTGGTCGAGCAGTTATAGACCCTCTGGTGCATGCGTTGTATCGGAGGGGATCTAACTGTGCCAAGTGGCGATGGGCTATCGGTAAACCTTTGCTTTGGCCCGCATTGGTTGAAGGTTCTGCAGAACCTCTGATCCTCTGATCTCCTTTGGACTTGTGTGGATGATTGAGATCTGGTTGTGTGATCTGTTGTTGATTGATTGTGGTTTATTGCGGATGACTGTTTGTTTGTAGCTTCCATTCACTTAGCTTTGTCCTAATTCCCCACAGTTGAACCCTCTTTTCAGGTTCAGTGAGTACAGCTGTTTAGCTGGGGTTTGTGTGCAAAGGGAAAATTGACCAACGCTCTGATATTATGTTTTGATTAGAGACGAGTCGTGTTTTGTAAATCTTTTGTAACACAAATGGATAGTGTGTTTTATAAACAGTGTTATATATTTGTGGGTGTTTGTAATTATAAAAAATTAGTGACGCTTCCGCGGCGATTAAAAAAAATGGCTTGGAGATTTCGGTGTTACACTTAAAATTTATTGTCGTGGAATTGACAACTACAGAGCTTAATGGAGGGGATTGGTGGGCCTAGCGGTCCTCTCTCTCTCTCTCTCTCTCTCTCTCTCTCTCTTTAATTTTCGTATATATTTTTTTTGTTAGTAAGTAATATATGAGTCTGAAAATTTGATGCAATGGGAATTGACACCTACAGAGCTGAATGGTAGAAAAAATGAATATGATGGTATGACAGAAAGAGATCACTCCTTTCACTCTTATGAAATTTTAACAATAGTTTTACATCTTAACTATATATAATGTTGTCGTTCAAACATGTATAAAATATTAGATAGCAATGGTTTAACCCTTTTATAATGGCTAGTTAACGATTAAAACCGTTGTCAAAAACTCACTAAAGGTAAAGCCACCAAATGAGTAAAACTTGATTAGTTAACTTCAACATTAACCTTAATTATAATAGTGTAATAACAACTTACAACCTTGAAAAAAAACAATTCAGGACATTGTATGTATTAAAAATACGCAAAGGCAACTTTTCAACCCATTTGAAATAAAACACAACGCAAATTGGTCCCTTTAAGATTAGCACATCTTATCTCAAGAAGAAACCACAAGATACAACATATACAAACATTTCTAGTTCCTTCAACAACATTAAATACATCATAAGATGACCCGTATGGCCTAGCCTAAAGGCTTCGGGTGTGGCTTGGGGTTGGTCAAGTTTAAAGAAACACCGGTACACCCCTCCTAGCCAACTCGATCAGGTGTCAACTTCTTCGAGTCCCCCAACCTGATAAAATTCAAACTTTTTTTAAAGCTGTTATTCAACGGCTATAAAAAAATTTAACTTTTTTAATTTTTTTTTTCTCCCCTCTTTCCTACAAATACACCACTACACGTTTTAAAATTTTCATCTCAAATCTATATTTCTCTTGATCTCTCTTCTACTACAAGAAAATATTTAGTTTTTACACAATATGGATTCATCACAACCCGCTTCATCGAGCGCATCATCATCATCCATATCAACTGACGAGCTCATTGAGTAGAAAAATGAATTTTTTATAGGGTTTGTTCGAGAAACAACAAACTAAATTTATGGTAGCACCGCGAAATCGTCAGCAAGACTGAGGAGTGGGTACATAGAAAGAGGTTGGGTAGACGCAAACGAGCGGCTTATGCGGGACTACTTTGGCGATAACCCGATTTATAAGAGGGATTTGTTTAGACGATGGTTCCGGATGAGCAGACAACTATTTGAACGAATAGTTGATGATTTAGAAGGAGAGTTCGTATTTTGAACAAAAGTGGGACCAGAGGAAAAAACAGGTTTATCTCCGATACAAATGTGTACTTCCGCTATTTGACAATTGGCATACGGAGTAGCCTCCAACTCTCTTGACGAGTACCTAAGGATGGGAGAGAAAACGTCACGGGAGCCTCCAACTCACTTGACGAGTACTTGAGGGTGGGAGAGAAAACGTCAGGAGAGTTTCCAACTCACTTTACAGGTACTTGAGGGTAGAAAAGAAAATGTCTATTGCCTACACAAATTCTACAAAGGTATTTTTGACTTGTGTAAAAAAAATATTTACACAAACCTACTTGTGTTGATATTCAGCAGTTATACACCGCGCATGAATAAAATCATGGATTTTTCGGTATACACGGCAGCATAGACTATACTCATTAGGTGTGTGCAAATTGTCCAGTTGCATGGCAGGGTCGATTCATGAGAGGTGATAATGAGCACCCGACAATCATGCTAGAGGTTGTGGCCTCGCATGATCTATGGATCTGGTACACTTCAGTGTTACGGGTTCCAACGACATTAACATTTTCAATCAATCACCCATCTTCAACGATGTCTATGAAAGAAAAGCACACAAGTGTCCATTTGATTTGAGGTGAATAGAGTCACCTACAAGTACGAATATTATCTAGCAGATGAGATGTTGATTGGGCTTTTGACACATACTTCATAATCTAGCACGGGAATGTCATCCGACAAAATTTGGACACATTATGTATGCTTGTATCATATTACACAATATGATACTCGAAGATGAAGACCAAGCAATTTGTAGTTCCGATAAAAACAATGCTCTATCGTCTGATATCGAAACACAAATAAGTAAAGAAGCACATGCAACAAACGTTCGAGAAGTCAAAAAGCGGGAGACTCATAATAACCTTTGGTCGGATTCTGTATAACATATTTCACATATCCAACTTTTCATCAACGAGGACAACTAGATTTCTAGATGTTTTTATTATTTATTATTTTTGATTTATTTTCTAATAATAATGTTTTATTTAAGGGCAAACTGCACCAAAATACATTCAACTTTAGCTAAGCTACCATTGTATACAATGAACTTTAATTTTTTTAAATTAATACAACGAACTTGTATAACCCTTACGTTGTATACAAATCACCTACTATTGTAGGTTACCTAGCCGGTTTTTTTAAAAAATTAATTTTTTTTTTGTTTGTATTTTTCCTGGGTGTTATTCAAGATCTTCATACCCTGCTAAACCCTCCTATTCAAGAACATCTCCTCCTATTCAAGAACATCTCCATTTTTCCTGGGTGTTATCTAAATAAAAGGACCAAGAAGCTAGGGTTTAATGTTTCTGTACCTCTATTCTTCGATTATACAAGCCTGACCACCACCATCACCTATGCCTTCGAAGCTCGCCACCACCGTCGCCTCTACTTTCGAACCTAACCACTGCCGTTGCCTTGAAGCTGACCATCACCGTCGCATTCGAAGCTCACCACCGCCGTCGCTTTTGCCTTCAAAGCTAACCACCGTCGTCGACTCTGTCTTCGAAGCTAACCTCCATTATCGCCTTCAAGCTAACCATCGCCGTCGCCTTCAAGCTGTCGTAGTGCTTAGGATTTCCAGCGATTAGGGTTTCTTTCGTCGCCTTCAAACAACCGCCGCCGCCATCGCCTTACGTTTAGGGTTTCTTATGTCGGGTTTCAAACAACTGCCTCCGCCGTCCCTTTTGCGATTAGGGTTTCAAATTCACAGGTCTTTCTCCCCCCCCCCCCCCTCTTTTCATTCAGATCTGGTGCAATTTTGGTATAGATACGAAGGTGTTACGTTTAGGGCTTGAATGTTCTAATTTTGATTAAAGATTTCAACATATGATTTGGTTACTGATTTAAGCTCTTTAGACCTGAAGAACACAATATCTAAAAAAGTTCTTGGCTTTGAATGTTCTTGGACTATAGTGAGATATTGAGTTCATCTTCGATTTGATATGTATTAGGACTTTGTTACTTGTGTTTTTTCTTTGGATGTATGATTTGGTTACAGATGGTTGAATGTTCTTGAATTTTGATGGAGTTTGAATGTTTGAATGTCTTGAATATGAAGAACAAAGATGATGAATACAAGAATAAAAATATTAAAAATTAAGCAAAAATTAAAAAGTTACCATAGCAGGTTACAACTTGCATACAATGGGGGAAATAAGTAAGTTGATTGTATTTTTTTAAAAATTTTAAAGTTCGTTGTATACAATAGTAATTTAGCTAAAGTTCGTTATATTTTGAAACAGTTTGCCCTTTATTTAATGTTATGAAACTTTTGTTTTTATTATTTGTTATTTTTTTATTTTTTAAACAATTTATAAATTTTTTATTCTGTTAAATAATTAAATTTATAAAAAAAAAAATAATAAGAAAAAGTGAGAAAATTTTAGTTTGTTTAGGTTAAGTTATACTAGACATTCGAGTTGGAAACGGAAAAGAAGGGGAAAATAATGTGAAGTGCTGATGTAGCATTTGGGTTGGTAACCCGAAGTCTAAGCCGGGATGGCCTAATGGATCTATATATCAAAAGTCCACCAATAACATCATATTTATCTCAAAATCCAGAAATCAAAGTTCAAGGAGAAGACTACCATCACCATTGCAAACATCTTTACATTATAAGCAAAGTCTAGTCAGAAACAACTTTGGGTAATTACACACAGCAAGCTTTCAACTGTGTCATCCAGTTCAGCAATTGGAACATTAGGATCTGCAGAAATATGATGTCACATGAATTAAGATGCCAAGCGACAGTTGATGAATCCAGTCTCAAATAAATGTCAATTAACTTCAAAGTTTGTTTTCTCATGTCTTTTGTAGGGAAAAAATCACTGAAAATGGAAGTAAAATCTGCAAATATTCTCTAATACCTTTTTAAGTACGCAATGCAAGCCAATTTCTAACTAGAAATGTCCTTCCTGTTTCCTGATAAATACATCGTGTCCCTGTACGGTCTGCCAAGAAAGAAAAAGAGAACCAAAAAATAGAACAAATCAATTAAAAATATCTCAAATGTAGGAACATTCAAATACTCAATGAGATAATAATGCGGTATTTAAGAAATGTACGATGGTTTTATTTACATTACATTAGCCGTTTAAATAATAAAAATTTAAACCCCGAAGGAATACGAGTAAGAGACTGTTTTCCCTATATATATTTCATATCAACCAAGAAAAACAAACAACTCGAATATAAAATTTTCGGTTTTAAAAAATTGTCACTATAGTGATCAAGTTGAATGTAGAGTAGTATACAACATTCAAATGGTCCTAAAGTAATAGACATACATGTAGATGAGTTCAACTCTAATGAATAACGAAAAAATTAGTTTCAATAATAAAAATTTTATCTTTATTTGATACACTAATAATTTACTTATAAAAACTATAGTTATGGGCAAAAGGTGTTTCAGGTCAACCCAATCTTACCCAAACCCATTTTGACACAATATAACAAATTGCTAGCTGCGACCAGGTATCCAACTCACTTAACCCCTCATTTTTCCACATCTAAGTAAAGCAATGTCAACCTGGCCAGCTACCTCCATCCAATATCATAGTGTTGGTGCTTTAGTCAGCAACCAGACTTTATTACCCCCCCCCCCCCCGATTCACTAGCTAAGATGTCTGTTATCACTTGGTGTTAAAAATATATTTTACTCGAAATTACATTTTATAAATATTAAAAACAAAACCATGACAGGGAGAAAAGATATTATAGCATATAGTAAAAGAGTTGGTTACCTTGGATTTTTTACATGAAGCAACAAAAATATGAGGGCAATGAGTACGGATGAAGCACCAACAAAAATGTAAGCGACGCCGAGAAAACTATTCTTTCCTCCCAACCAACTCGAGGTTGAAAGTACAAGCGTTTTAGTTCCACCAAAACTGTATGTATTATAATTGTTCATTAGGTGTACTATGATGATGTCATCTTTGTCTAAATCCTCTTCAATTTTCCCATATAACTTGCGAAAACTTGGAAAAGCAGCAGTCCGCATCCACACAATAAGATCCTCTTGATCACTTAGCTGGATTTTTAAAAGAAAAATAAGTAAATGATTCCATCAATAGGTACTCCCAAGGCGTCGACCACACGATTAAATAAGGAATAAATAAGTAAGAATACCATCTGTATCCTTACAAAACTATAAAATTACATTAATATCCTTCTAAAATCTAAACTCTAATATTACGTCACTATCATTCTAAGATTTCAAAATACTCAAATTTATCGGCATATATAAGTTAATATATATGATTTGAAAATTAAACCTCTTATCTAAATTTTAGTTAACAAAAATATGGAAATTTTACCATTATCATAAAATTACATATATATCTTCTTAAAACATTAAAATACTCATATTTACCCAAATAAACAATTTAATCATAATTGAAGAATTCCAAAATTCAAACTTCAAAAACTGGAAGCTATTGATGAACATAGCTAACGTCCAAAGTGGTACTTGAGTTTGTGTAATTAGGTGAGAAGGGTAAGTAATACAGCTAGTTAAAAAATAGATGATGCTTTTAAAAGTTAAAATCATTTTAAAATTATTTAATTATGATTATGTTTTTTATTTGGATAATATGAGTATTATAAGTTTTTAAAGGATAAAGATCTAATTTTGAAGTTTAGAAGGATATTGGTGTAATTCTGAATTTTCTAATAGATATTGTAGTTAAGAAAATGAACACTCACTGGGATAGTTGTATCAAGCTTTCCACCACCAATTAAGGAGCCATTTTGGAAATTGAAGGGATAAACCTGTTTGCCGTATTTGTGATCCCGATCACTCTTCCATGCAATGTTTTTTCTTTCAATGTCCAATTTTTTTGTCCCACGTGAAAGGGAATACGTATCGTTAAATAAACTCCATGCAACTAATCCACAAGGAACTACTGGGAGACCGTTTTCTTGTTCTAGAGGTTCACACGAACTCGTTTTGGTATATGCTACTCCATGTAAGAGTTGTTCATCACTTCTACTTTTTACATACCTAAATTGAATGCATGTTTAATTCAAGATGCTTAAATCAAAAGGTTAAGGGACAAGTTTTGCAAAAATGGAGAAAGTGTGTTGGATCTTAAAGGCATAAACAGATTCAAATCCAAAATCATTATAGATTTTAGATTCACTAATAGAATGAATCAAATTTTACTACAAGCACATAAAATTAGAGGACGTTTGTGACAAATTGATATTGTAACTAACCGCCTGTGGTTTTGGTAAAAGTTGTCAAGCTGATAATAGATGTAAATCGGAGCTTTCATAGGCTTGGGCACCTAGATTTTGAAGTCAAAATTCACAAAACATTTGATGAGATATACACCCATACACTAAAGACTATTAATAATCATAAGAAACCAACTACGGGAAATAAAGTATCACCTTTAGATAGCGGTGACAACTTTTTGGAGTTGATGCATTCTTGATATAAGCTACCTTGTTGCTCTTGAACGTGTCTGGTATACAATCAATATCATATCTATCCGCGATTTCATTAACCTACAAATGCAATGTAAAGTAAGTTCAGTTAACAGAAATTTTATTTTCTTATTTATGCACTATTTTTCTTTTGCGTGCAAATCACCAATTAGTGATGAATGCTTGATTGTGGTTATCTTCTATATCTCTAAGGGGTTCAAATAGTTTTAAAAAAAACACATCTAAGAGACTAACACACTAATTATTTATATAGTTTTTTTAAAATGGATAAAAAAAGTGATGCCTGATCAACCCCACTGAGCCCATTTTCAACCGTTTCAAAAGCTAACCACATAACTCAAACCCCTCTTTCCTAATTACCCAACCTGTCTGACCCCCTCATTTTGTCACCTCTAAGCAGGACAAATGATTGCACACAAAGGAAAAAGAAAAGAAAATGAAACAAGATAAACAGCTCAATCATTCATGAGAAAAACAAGAAGTGGAATTTACACTGCGTGAAGCATGAAGAGAAATTAACCCAACAGGGATGAAAATGACACCCATCATAAAGAATGATCCAATGACCTGAAAAGATCAACCACAGACAAATGCCTGTAAATAAGTAATCGTCTATAATCACAAGTTTTGCAGCGTGCACGCATATACATGTGTGTGTATCGCAGTTTCATGCACTCACCCACGCTGGCGTTAGTACAGGTTTACAAGCAGGGAGAGTTTGTTGGGTGAACTGATGTATAGCTGCAAAAGCACATGTAAACATCACTGATGTGATAAGTGAAGTTTGTGAAGTCCAAGAATTTTATAAAAAGCGATGGGTAGATGAACAAAGATAAGGGACTTAAATCATACAAATATCATAAGGAATGCTAGAACAAGGATAGGGGTTCTAATCGGTCATTCAGCAAAATGTTATCCACTCAAGTTTCAAAATAGATAAAACTAAAGGTAAATCCTACAAGAGAAGAAGATGATTAATATATTTACATTGCTACAAGGAATTAGTCATTTCATTCTTAAATAAATGGAGCATGGTAGTTGCATAATCAAGGGCTTCCTATGACACTATAAGGTTTTCAAAAATTTTGCTCCCCTCAATGGTGGCTTAGTGGTCAAAAACATGCAGATCCTGACCCCATGTCCCTTGTCTACGGTCTACATGATTTACCTCATGGGACTAATGACTTACGAATGTAAACAATCAAGGAATCAAAAATATAGAATTAACAACACATAAGGAAATGGCATCACTCGGTTGATGAAAGGAGATTATTTCACAATCTATGCTTAGGGTTCCATTACATAATTACTTTAGCATGCAAAATCTTGTGGAACAAGCCAAATAATTTGTTAAATTGTAAGCAACCTCACATGAAACTTGAACTCATATTAATCACAAATTATATGTCTTGGCTTGTTTCATGAGAAACAAAACGCTAAAACAAATTCAAGTAGTCCAAAAGCCCCCGTTTTGGGATCAGAATCAAATGCGTTTTAACCAAAAAGGATCAAATTAAATTACAATTTAACAAAACGCTAAAACAAATTCAAGTAGTCCAAAAAGGATCAAATTAAATTAAAATAAAAAATAAACAACCTTTGGAACGGCCGCGAAGAACTGGCGTATGGCGATTATCCATGCCAACAGCTGACATACTTCCACCATCTACATCCATACTAATCAACTATCTCCCAAAATCCTGTTCGATTGACAAATAATTAACAATATAAACACACAACGTCCATTTAACTTCACCAAAATCGGAATTGGGAGCAAAAAGATCGAACCCTTTAAGAAGACATCAATCGTTATTGGAAGGCTTTTATAATGAATCAGCCCTAATGAAGAACAGCTTGTACATGTGATTTGAGAAAACGTGTAACGATGTTTAGCAGAAATACGTAGGGAAGAAGAAGGAATCTGAAGTGGAGTGGTTATAAGGGATCGTTTGTTTTCTTGGTGACAAGGACAAAGTCAAGGACACAGGCGGGGGAGTGTTGGAAGAGGGTTTTTTGGATTTGGAATTGGAATGATGCCGTTGATTTCTCTTTCAGATTTGTAGCCATTTCTTTCTTATAGTTCTTTTAGAAAGTGACATTCCAAAAAGGTTGATTATGATTTAATCATCATAGTTTTCGTTTAATTTTGTTTTAAATATCAAAGTTTTTTTTAAACGATATTACCATAAAGTTTGAATTTGTTATGATTTAAACATTAAACTTTTTTTCAAATGATTTAAATCTTGAAGTTTTGTTAAAAAACTGAGTGATTGTTTAAGTTTTATATGGTTTTCGATTTTACCCTCTCTACTTATTATGCATTTTACTTTTTATTAAAAAGTTAACAAAACTTAGAGGTTAAACTATTTTTTAAAACAAAGTTAAGGCTTAAATCGTTTGGGAAAAAAATTTAAAGTTTAAACCAAAAAGAATGTGTAACTTTGAGGATTAAATAATAATAAATTCAAATTTATAGTAAAACTGTTTGAAAAAATAACTTTGATGATCAAACCGAAACTGAAGTAAAACTTTGATAGTTAAACCATTATTGACCCTTCCAAAAAATGTTAGTTTATTGATATTTCACTTTCGATCTAAACTTTACTTTTTTATATTGAGAATTCCTGTTATATACACGTTTGGTTTGTTAATATCCTTGAGAATCGGGGTCCAATTTCAATATATTAAAGTACTTGTCCTGAAACTTAAAGGAATTCAAATTTCTTCTCGGCTATAGGAATGCAAATTTCATAAGTTTCAACTACATCACTAGTAGAGGTATTAATATGGCCAACCCAATCGGGTTTTGGGTTAATCAGGTCGAGATCGTCAGGTTTCATAAAAAAAAATTCACCCGTGTAACACATCCCTATTACGCTTTGAGTTAGTCGGGTTTATAGCTCAGGTTAATCAAAAATTAACCCAAAACCCGACCCTATATAGTTTGGGTTTATCGGGTCACCCTGAATAGCCATTTTTTACCCTATTAGACCCAACTTAATAAGCTAATTCGGGTTTGGCGGGGTAGTCACATGCCAATTCCTTAACAAGTAACCAAATAGACTTGTTAAGGAATTAAATTTACATTCCAATTTATTCAGGTTTTCAATTTCTTAAGGGGGTGTTTGATTGTAGGGAATTTGGGAATTGAAAATTCCTTAAGTTAGTGTTTGATTGAAAGGATTTGGAATTTTCAAATCTCTCGAATTCCTACACATAAAGGATTTCCCAAATCCTTTCAATTTGCCATGGAATTGACAAAATCTAAAATCCTACGTATAAAGGATTTCCCGCCCTCATTACCTTCGACAAATGGCAAACCAAGCGAGGCCGGTCTTGCGGCCTTTGACACACCCAACGCCACCTATCTCACTTCCTTCAACGGAGACCATCGATTTGACGACCTTCAATAATCCTAACATCACTTATCTCACCTCCTATTATGGAGATTAATTTTACGACCTCCGACGGTTCTGAACATAGTGAAGCGACCTTACCTCCTCCGAAGGAGACTAGAGATTTTACAACCTCTAACGATTCCAATAAACCTAGGAACACCAACCTCACCTCCTCAAATGGTAATTCTCGATCGTATGACCTTTGACGATTGTGAGCATAATAATTCCGTCATAACCTTCGTTCTCCGGTACGATATCTCGTTTCCTCAGCTATTGTAACACCCCGATTTTGAGAACCAAATTTTTCTTTTTAAAAACATTAATACTGGTTTCTTTTGAAATACGCAGCGGAATAAAAACACGTGACT
>JAUEJL010118318.1:0-12023 GCA_032274825.1 Drosophyllum lusitanicum | reverse complement strand
TATATATATTATGTACACATTTTGAAAATTTACTCCTAGTGTAAATCGATAGTTTATAGAATCGTAAATCATAATAGAAGAGAGCAATCATAAAACAAATGTACTATAGTTATAAATCGCAAATTGGGACTTGAGAATATATCTCATATGGGGTAATCGTGATTCACCAATGCAAACCAAATCATAAATCATATATTGGACTAAAATCGCAAAACACGCCATTAACAGAATCGCAAAGTGTGACTTTAACCTCAATCTCAAAAACACCATATGTACATGAAAGGGAATCGCAAATTTGAGAGTGATGAGTTGTGGCGGATATCCATAGCATGTTAGCAAATACACGGAGTTATAAATTTGGGTAATAACCGACCTTATGGGAATCTCGATTCTAGGTGTTTCCGGTATATACGAATCTTTAAGATACGTAAGTAATATACTATCATAATCATGTACTACAATAAGGTAAGTTAGACTAACTTACTCATTATATTAGTCTGAAATGCACATGTAATGTGCCTGTGAAAGTGTAACTAGTGTGTTATTATGTGAGGTGAAGGGTTGTGTTATATTGTGGTGAAAACACAACTCCGGCACAGCCAGTCATGTGAAATCCTTGGTACGGCTTGGATAGACAACTTTGACCCAAAGTGTGAAATCGTTGTCGGTGCACTGCTTTGGAATTATATGTATTGTTATGTGATCATGGATAATTTGTGATATGTACATACCTAGTGTGGTGTGTAAGTTGTGTGCTCGCTAATCTCTAGAAGAGTGAAGACGGCTCATCCTTTGCTAAACGTTTTCCGCCGTTTATTTAAATGACATGTAGTTTTAGGTGCGGGACCTTGTCTCGAATTTTGGTGCGGGACCTTGACATGTAGTTTCAGGTGCGGGACCTTGATTAAGAATTTTGGGATTTGTAAATGACATGTAGTTTCAGGTGCGGGACCTTGTCTCGAATTTTGGTTGGAATAACATGATGGTTAATTACTCTGTAAAAACATAAAAAATTTGGGATGTTACAATGACGAATGAAAAGGTATTTCCAAGCTCATACTGTCAGATCTTACAATATGGTAATCTATACCAGAGAGCTCAGGACGACTAGCAAAGTGGGCTATCAAGTCAGGTGAGCATGATATAAACTTTTGACCATGATAACCCCTCAAAAGACAGGTGTTACCTGATTACTTGGAGGAATCAATGGCATCTCAAGCTATGCACTCTAGTCAAAGTGAAAACATGTGGAAACTTTATACGGATGAGGGTAGTAATGTAGAGGGATCGGAAGTTGGACTTATTCTAGTAGATGCATAAGGGTACGAGTACACTTATGCCTTAAATTTTGATTTCCAAAAGTCTATCAATGAGGCAAATGATGAAGCACGGGTGGCAAGGCTAAAAATTGCTCAAATTTTGAAAGTGGACAGGTTGGAAGTATTTATGGATTCTCAATTGGTTGTCAGTCAAGTTAAAGGAATGATTGAGGCAAAAGAAGTTAACATGAAGAAATTCTTGGAAAGTAAGAATAATATAAAACTAGGTTTTAGGGAGTTCGATATAGAACATATTAGAAGAAACCAAAACATGAAGCAGATGTTCTAAGTAAGCTAGTTTCACTTCAATTCCCTCACCTCACCAAAGAAGTCTTGGTGAAGGTGTTAAAGGATCAGACTATCAACAAGAAGGGAGGAGAAATTAATGTAGTGGTAAAAGAGGTCTTAAATAATTGGATGACTCCTATATATAGGCACTAAATGTTGTGCAAGAACTATAGTGGCAAAAATCATAAACTTAGGCTATTATTAGCCAACTATGCACCAAGATGCAGTAAAGGAAATTCAAAAGTGTGAAGCTTGCCAGATCCATGCCCCAATCACGCATCAACCAAAACACGACATGATTTCTGTGACGTTTGCATGACCATTCTCCAAATGGGGAATAGCGATAGCCAGTCCATTTCCCAAGGCTCAAGGAAGAGTGAAATTTCTAGTGGTGGCTATAGACTATACATCTGTTTCTAGAAATTTGTATAAAATGTTATAATAATAATAATAATAATAATAATAATAATAATAATAATAATAATAATAATAATAGATGGTTTTACTCATGATTATTGTTGTGGTTAAAAGAAGGTAAATATATGTATATATATTGTGTTAAGGGACCTAAAGTGACAAATTAGAAAGTGGGGAAGGGTATAAAAGCTCAACTAGAGCACAATACTTCATGAAAAGGTTGTTACAGCCTATGACCAATAGAATTATGTGAGTGTGTGTGTTGTGTGAGTGCCGAAAGAAGAATAAAAGGAAACAAGATCAAATTCGCACCAAAACATTTGGAATTCACTGGATAATCTTCACGTATGATCCCTGAACCCTAGCGATCATTTGGGAATTAATATCAAATCACATGATTGAGTTTAACGAGGGTTTTGGGATGGTCCGAAGCTGTTCGAGACATAAGAGAAAACATAAAACATAAAACATAAAACATAAAACATAAAAGGGCTTTGTAACCCTTGAATTTTGGTAGAAATCAAATTAACTACTAAGGGTTTGTTTTTGCTATGTCTAGGTCCTAATGCAAGAAGAATTAAACAATTTGGTTGATATTTGATTGAGTTTGATTTGATTAAGTTCGATCAAGTCTTTGAATCGAAAATGTTCATGTGGCTTGTAATTGTGAATTATATTTGCGGGTCTAGATCATAAACCTTAAATCGAGTCTAAATTGTAAATCAGTGGTAATGTTGAGATCGTAAATTGTACGTTGAGCTTTATCGAAAAGAAATCAGTGGGTTCAGTTCCTTCAGGATTCCTGTAACGCCCCAAAGTTCAAAAGTCTTTATGACTAAGTATTTTAAAAGATTAGTGGTGTTTATAAAACTAGAGGAGCTAGCATTGCCAAAACAAAAGTGAAAGAAGTCTAGGGGCTGTTTTGTCATAAGTTGATACTTGTATATATATATATATATATATATATATATTTGACTTTTCTAGTCAGATATGAGCAAAAGCATGGTTTCCACTTCAAGAGAAGAGAGCCAGAATTTTTGGATAGCTTGGATCAAGGTGTTACAGCAGATTTAGTTTCATTTTATCAACACAACAATCGATAGTGGCTCAAGGAAGGTGTCTGTATACTTGAAAGCACATGTTACTTGTTTAGCATATTACACGGTTACCAGGTGAGTATACTATTCCTTTAGTATGAATAGCATATGAGTATGCATTAAATGAACAACATGATATCTGTGTTATGTGATATAGTTGTTATTTGTATTCAATGAAAGCAGCAGGGTACAGAGTTACGCACGAGGTGTAACTTTTTACCGAGAACAATGTTATGGTATATAGCCACGCAGATACTAAAAAAGTGTAAGTATCCATGAATTATAATATGTATATATGCACAAGGTGAATAGTATGATTTCTATGATATGATATACGATTATGTATATGTGATTCAAGTACAGGTGTAAGGCCATGCCGTGAGCATAACTATGCCCATGAATAGTGACAGGGTATACAGCTAGCTGGGTACCAAGTAATGTAGATACCTAGTTACGTGCAAGTGTAGCTTTGTATCCAGGAAAGTGGAAAGGGGTATATTGAGCTCTTTATACCAAGTAAAGGTCTCAGGGGCTTGGCTACGCATGAGGTGTGGTCATACCCTGGGATAAGTTAAGAGTAATAGTAGCTGGGGATAGGCTACACGTGAGGTGTAGATAAGCCCCAATACAGTAACAGTTTGTGCAGGTTTGTAAGTGATATAGTTTGGATGCGAGACATCCTTGGGAGATTACTCCTGTTGTATGTTGTTATGTTTAGCGAGTATGCTTACTAAGCGTTAGCTTATGTTTCAGTGTAGTATGTTGCAGGTGGCACATGTTCTAGCAAGGGTAAGGCCCTAGCACGGTGATCAGCTACATAGCTCCTGGTTTTTGAGAAGCAAACTTTTGACACTACTTTTGTAAATGTTAGCACGTGTATGTTTAGAAACTATGTTTTGTGAAACTCTGATATCTTTTGGGGTGATAACCCATAAGATAATGTTTTTAAGTTAAAATTAGAAAAGTGGTGTTACAACATGGTATTAGAGCCAAGGTTTAAGGGATTCGGGCACACTTGAGTGTGATGTCTGAACTTAAACCATGGTTTTGAGATTAAGTGGAGCTATCCCTGGGGTAGTAAACCTTGGTGAGTATACGGGTAGTAGAAGTTTTTGATTGCTATCTGTTTTAGCAATATGAGCATGAGATATCTTGTATATGCATGAGCAACACATTTATGTGAATAGGTGTTCAGTATTGATTTATGAAGCGGAAATCTATTGGTTAAGTTAAGCATAAGTAAGGTATAATGTGTTCAAAATAATATAGGGCCCATATTGTTGTAAACACATATTACATATGGAAGCTTGGTGAAATAATGATAGACCCTGCGGATTATGTGTATGATAACATGATGATTAATGCATGTAAACCCAATATATCTGTGGTTGTCCAGAGAAAGTTATTATTGTATGATATGTTAAAGAGTTCTGATATTCAAAAAAGAGTATGTAAAAAGAGTTAGTATGTGACTGACACAGTGGCTTGAGGTAAGTAGATCTCAAGCTAGAGACAGGTATGAAGCAGATGCAATTCTTATCCCCAACCATTAGACCTGCGGGTAATCTTAATAGAGAGATTCTAGTCACAGAGGAATTGCAAGAGCAAGAGAAAAGCATGGTAAGGGAGACAGTAATTACAGAGTTGGTTAAAGCCCTACAGAAGAACATCTCTTGTATAAGCAACCAGGTGGTTGAGCAAGTGTTTGGGAGATTGGAAGTGATGTTATAGTAACGAGCAGATGCAGTGGTGTAGGCTGCAATGCTTTATGTTCAGAGGGTTGGGAGAATCGAAGCCAAAATGGACAAGTTGTAAGAATACACTTATATAGATTTTTAGCAAGCAAATCTCGAAGGGGATTACAAATTTGATTGTGAATAATCGTTGGCTAGTAAAAACGGAAGGGGGCGTTCCGTACAATTGGGTGTCTAGTAAAATGAAAAGTTATGTATGTTTTGAAATTGTTGCGTGAAGCAACAAAAGACTGGTGGACATTGTTGTTACAAAGGCAAGAGAAAGCACAGATGGAGGCAATGATTGGGCCTCAGTTTAAAGAAGTGTTAGAGGTGTAGTTTGCACCAAAAAGTTCGAATAGCTAAGATTAAAGAAGAGGTTTTAGCTTTATGACAGATGATAGAATTGGTGGGTGATATCACCAAGAAGTTGTTAAAAATGGTTTGTCTTTGTCCAGAGTATGTTTCCTTTGAGCTTATGGAAATGCAGCGATACATTTAGATATTTAGAAATGATATCTGCAAAATTTAGTGATGGTTACTTGTAACACAACGGATGAGATGATGAGTTTTGAATAAAAGAGAGAACAGTAGTTGATGAAGTAGGGAATAGTAAATGGAAAAAGTGAAAGGTTGAACGGAAAATGTGTTAAGCAAGAGATCAGTGTTTGTATTATAGTGGGGAGGGCTAGTTCCCCACTCAGATGTGTGAAAGTGTGAGAAGCAGGGGTACGTGACTAAAGATTGTAATATCTCACTTTAGGTGTGTTCTCATTCTTACTAGTCTGGGCACATAAAGCTTATTGCTATAAGTTGACAGTTTTAGAGAGAAGAATACTGAATCCTCTACCCTCGCTTTGTTTTGGTAAGGGTAGGGATAAGAAAGTGAAGGTGCCCCGATCATAGGGCAAAGCCTTCCAGCTCACGGTTGTGGAGGAAATAGTGGAATTGGACATAGCGGTAGGTACTTTGTTGTTAATAATACACCTGCCCTGGTATAGTTTGAATTTGGTAAAGTAGATCCTTGTTGTTATTTCACTTTATGATCAGTCGAGTATTCCACCTAGTATAATAGAATTTCCTCTTGAGGAAGAAACAGCAGATGCTAAGATTACTATTGAGAATAGTATCTGTGAGAATAATGTGATAGAGATAGACATTTTCCAGTTTCCCATTGATCATATGCCAATCATGATGAAAGAGTTTCGAGCGGTTGTTGGTATGAATTGGTTAGGTCAGTATCAAGTTCAGATGTTATGTGATCAGAGAACAGTACGGGTTCAAACCCCAAGTGGGGAAGAACTATATTCCTGTTTGTTAGCAAAAGTAAGGAAGTATCTAGTCGTTGATGGTACAACACTATCAGCTTTTGTGAGAAATTCTAGCAGGGAGAGGAAAAGCAGTAGCAGATTTCAGATATACAGGAATTGAAGAAGCAACTACAAGAATTGATAGATAAAAGTTTTATCCGATCCAATAGTTTACCGAGGGTGGATTGAGCTTAGTTATGAAAAAGAAAAAGAAGGCACGTTAAGAATGTGTATAGATTACAGAGTTAATGAGTATAGTTTGTTGACCCATGTTCGATAAATTAATGATTGTGTTTATTGATTTCAGAAGCGCATGGTGTTCATTTCAGAGGAGTATTAGAAATTCTATACAGGGAGAAATTGTATGTGAAATTCTCCAAGTGTAAAGTTTAGTTATAAGAAGTGCAATTCTTGGGTCGCTTTGCTAGTCAGAAAGGGATTAAAGCCGTTTCAGCGAAGTGGAAGCAGCGATAAAATGGGAGCTGCCTTAGAATCCTACAGAAGTAGGAAGTTTTCTTGAACTTGCAGGGTATTAAAGATAATCAGCAGCAAGTATTTGATATGTTGAAGTATGAATGGTGTAATACTCTGGTATTAACACTGCCAGATGGAAGGGAAAGCATGTTGGTCTATAGTGATTCCTTTTCACCGGGGATTGGGTGGTGTAGAAATAGAAGGTTACTGTTCATATTAACCGCCAGTTAAAGATGCATGAAAGGAACTCCCCAACTCATGATTTAGAATAGACAACAGTTCTCCAAGCTAAAGCCAATGTGGTAGCAGATGTTTTAAGCAGAAAGACAAATACTATACAGAAACAATGAGAAAGTTACAGTAAATTTGATTGTCAGATTACCCAGAACTCCTTGGGGGTTTGATGTTATATGAGAAGTAATTGTCAGACTCACAAAAATGTAAATTTTGTTCTAGTAAAGAAAGCGTATCCTTTAGAAAGAATGACAGATGTTTATTTGGAAGAGATGGTAGCCAGATGTGGAGGTTCTGTTACACCTTAATACAGTAGTCCACCATCAGGTGGATGGACAGAGTGCGATAAATATACAGATACTGGAGGACATGCTTAGGTCGTGTGTTGTTGATTTCATTGGTCGTTAGGATATCTGTCTATCATTAGCAGAGTTCTTTTATTATAGCAGTTACCTTTTGAGTGTTGGTATGTTACCACACGAGATGTTCTGTAGTAGAATGTGTAAGACCCCTGTTTGCTGGGGTAAAGTTAGTCAAAAAGAGTTGAGCAGTGCAGAGATTGTATAGCCGATGACCGAGTATATATAGTAGATACGTGAGCAGTTTAAAGCAGCCCAAGATAGACATAAACGATATCCAGACAAGAGGAGATCACTGTTAGAGTTCCAGGTTGGGGACCATGAGTTGTTAAAGATGTGACCATGGCAGAGAGCTAGTAGATTCAGGAGAAGGGGTAAACTAGGCCCTGTTTTAGTGATCCCGTTGAGATTATTGCAAAAATGGAGAAGGTAGCATACAGGCTGGAATTACCAGAGATGTTCCACCTTCGTAAGTGTTTAGCAGATGAATCAACAGTTGTCCTTCTATAAGATATGATAATAGATGAGAAGCTCAGCTATGTAAAACAGTTGGTGACTATATTAGAGAGAAAAGTTAGGACTTTGAAGTACAGTGGAAGCATGGAAAGGGTTCAGATTACACTTGGGTATGGGGGTGTCATGTTATGTGTAATATGTGTTTCATGATCAATATATAGCAGACCGTCTACTTCGGTAGCTTGGCTAGTTATGTGATGTAAGACTATCGTCAGTGCGCTGCCATAACATTCAGAGACGAGGAGATGTAAGACTACAGCTACTGCGCTACGGTAGCTTTCAACGTGATATGATGCAGAGTTATTTGTGTAGTAGATTTTGGGGATGAAATCGTTCCAAGCGGGGAAGATTTGTAACGCCCCAATGTTCAAAAGTCTTTATGACTAAGTATTTTAAAAGATTAGAGGTGTTTATAAAACTAGAGGGGCGAGTATTGCCAAACCGAAAGTGAAAGAAGTCTAGGGGCTGTTTTGTCATAAGTTGATACTTGTATATATATATTTGACTTTTCTAGTCAAATATGAGCAAAAGCATGGTTTCCACTTCGAGACAAGAGAGCTAGAATTTTGGGTAGCTTGGAACAAGGTTTTATAGCAGATTTAGTGTCATTTTATCAACACAGCAATCCATAGTGGCTCAAGGAAGGTGTCTGGATACTTGACAGCATACGTTACTTGTTTAGCATATTACATAGTAACCAGGTGAGTATACTATTCCCTTTCGTATGAGTAGCATATTAGAGTGCATTAAATGAACAACATGATATTTATGTTATGTGATATAGTTGTTATATGTATTCAATGAAAGCAGCAGGGTACAGAGTTACGCGAGAGGTGTAACTTTTTACGAGAACAGTGTTATGGTATATAGCCACACAAGTGGTGTAAATGTATACCAAAGCAGTGTAAGTATCCATGAATTATAATATGTATATATGGACAAGGTGAATAGCATGATATCTATGATATGATATATGATTATGTATATGCGATGCAAGTATAGGTGTATAGCCATGTCGTGAGCATAACTATGCACATGAACAGTGACAGGGTATACAGCTAGCTGTGTACGAAGTAATACGGATACCTAGTTATGTGAAAGTGTAGCTTTGTATCCAGGAAAGTATATTGAGCTCTTTATACCCAAGGAAAGGTCTCAGGGGCTTGGTTACGCGCGAGGTGTGGTCATACCCTGGACAAGTTAATAGTAACTGAAGCTGGGGATAAGCTACACACGAGGTGTAGATAAGCCCTAGCACAGAAACAATTTGTGAAAGTTTGCAGGTGATATAGTGATGATCCGTGAATCAAGTGTTTGTGAATAAGAATGGAGAGAAAAACACACTCTACACCTTTAGGCTTTGCTTTGAATGAGAAATATTAGATTGCAAAAGCTCACAATTACAAGGGGCCATATCCCTATTTATACTAAAAGGGATAGGCTTGGAATATCTCTCTATTTTTTAATTCTAACAATCTCCCCCTAATAGAGAGATATCCTATTACAATATAAAAGAAACGATAAGATATTACATGATAGATTTGTTTCTAATACAAAACAACACCTGCCATCTCCTAATTGTTCTCCTGCTATCAAGCGTTTGTTTTATCACCTCCACTACCCGGTTTACTCTTTCCTTTTCAGCTTCAATTGCTGTTTCTCGTGAGCTCCACAATTGTTGAAGTTTCTGCTGTAGAATTTTCGGGGTACCATCTGAGTATGCCATCATATCAACAAATATGATGAAGATTTTCTTCTTTTGTTGATTCCTGTAGATGACACCTTGATCACTAGCAATCTCCTTGTGATTTTCATCTATTGTGGTTAACTTCTCAAGACTTAATGTTTGGAAGGTTCTGCATCGGTCTGAGAAGATTAACTTTCACTTGATTACTTTCTGCACTGAGCTGCATGTCATGCTCTTGGATGAATTGGATAAATCTTTTCATGTATCTCATCAGTGCAGCTTTTCCCAGTTGTTCTTCATATAGTTTGATTGCTTTTGTAGATAACTCTTCATAAAGGAACTGAATGTCGTGAAGTCTAACATGTCTGAAATCTGCTTCATTCAGCTTTATCTTTTGGCCATTAGCTCTTTCAACTTCATAGATCACAAAGTTATAATTCATTGATTTTTGGGTAGCAACCCTCAGTAACTATGCAATAGGATAATTAGAGATGATTTGATGTCTTGGGGTTTGATATTCTCTTAGCATTTGCTCACATCTTCTTTTCTGACTATCTTTCAGATCCCTTAACTTTGGAGGAGTACGGCTTTCTAGTTGATGAGCATAAATAGTAGGAATTTTGTCTTCAAGAAAGGCTGCATTAACTCCATACTTCCCCCAGATAGGGTTTTTCATAGCATCACGAGTAAACATGTTATTTCTGTCTAAACCGGGATCAGTAGATGGATAAACGACAATTGATTATAGAGAACCTCTAGGTAGAGGCCATTCAGATGTTGATTGTTGTAATTCGGACTCCTCAGCTTGAAGATTTTTCCTCAGGATGTCGGCAGCAGACACCTGGAATTGTTTAGGCTCAGGAGAAAAAAGGTTGTGCAGTTCCTCGGATACGCTCTATAGTACCCTTGTGAAATTCAATTTTCTTATAGCCTCCTCCATTTGTTTTCTTGTGACAAGATCTTTCGCAGGCTTTGCAACCTTTGAACAAGCTTTCTGTTTGGGCTTCTCTGGAGGGAAATCATCAAAACGGTCAACAATCTGAACCGGAGCCCTTTCTTCTGGCAATTTTGAAAATGAGAAATCATCAATTTCCTTTCGCAGTTCATCCGATTCTTCCGTTTCACTTACTTCTTATGTCTCAAATGATATTTCAGGAATGTTTGAGAGTTGTTGTTGTTGATGTTGATGGTGTTGTTGTTGTTGTGTGGAGGTTTCAGTACTAACATCCTCAATACCCAAAGCAGCGGAAATTTGTTGTGTCAATGGAGTGAAGGTCAAAGATTGAGCACGTTTCTCCCCGTCATGACGGTCATGATCTAGATCATCGTCGTCATGCCGTCTCTTTGACCATGTAGCTTGAGCCTTGCATGTATTCTCTAGAATAGTTAACCTGTTTTCAAACGCATCCATTTTTGAATAAAAACCATTGCCCAGATCCTCCATTGAATTTTGAATGTGTTCTTTGAACTCATCGAGATTGCTGCCCTTATAAATCTGTTCTTTCTAAAGGGTTTCAATGAGATCCAGGTTTTGTTCACTGTATGGGGCCTTTTCAAGTAATTTTCCAAGTAAGAGACTTTTGAGAATGTCAACAGATAAGCCCGTTCCATCATCAACCTTTGGTTTCAGCGATGCAAGTGTTTGTTGGATGACATCTAGTTTCTCATTGATCGGTTTAAGCGCATCTTGGAGCTTTGTTCGGGTAACATAGCCGGGATCACTTAGATTACCCGTTGAAGTTCCAGCCACAGAGGCAGAACTATTTGCAAACGGGGTTGGATTTTTGTGCACCCCGGTAAGATTTCCTCCCGATCCTCGAATGACACCTTCAGTGGTGCCACCTACGGGAGTCCTGGATGGTTGTTGTGTGAACAACGTCGTTATTTGTGCTAGTGTGTCTTTGTATCTTGAAAGAAATGCAGAAATCTGCGGCATGTCAATGTGTGACGAAATACCTTGCGAGGATGGGAGAAGCAGTCCTCTTGATTCAATACCTACCATCTCCGAATGAGAGGCCGGTAGAGTATGTGTATAAGCTCCGTGGAATGAAACTTGTACTTGTTGAGAAGTACCCGAGTGGCTAGGAGGGGTTACAAATTGCACTGTTGGGATGATAGTGACTTGTTCAATACTAGAGCTAACAATGTTTGCCCCAGTACCAGTTGTGGTTTCCCAGCTCACTCTCATTTTCTTTTTCTATCTCTTCTTCCTATTCGTAATCATCATACACACCCATATCAAAATGAAACTCAGCTGAATCATGTGCACTGTCAATGGGAGTTGGTTGGTAGCCGTAGAGAAACTCAGCATCATCAGCGAAATCTTTAGCAAGGTCAGGAAATAAATCATGAAAACTTGGCTCTTCATCCTCTTGAGAAACAAATATTGATCTCTGTTGTAAGTGTTTCTTGGATGTGTCAATGACAAGTGAAGCAACACCAGGAATGGTTGTGGTAACAGCCAAAGTTGCATAATCATATTCAGGAGGTATCGCAGGTGAAGTTTCTGTTGGAATCTGCCCACCGACACACGTAGGCCGGTATCACTGCCGATGAAGCGCGGGCCTATTGGGTCACACGCCAAGTTTC